>JABASP010000019.1:0-130630 GCA_019776565.1 Sminthurinus signatus | reverse complement strand
CTTCTGTCCATGTATTGACGTCAGATCATGGACAGGCAGTGGCCGGAATTTGGTCATATAGTGGTCAAATGTCCATAGGGCAGACTGTATGAAAAATCACAATTAGTTCATTAACTGGGAATTGGGAATGAAAAAACTACAGCACTTTTTATTATTATTATTATTATTATTCTTACACGCCCTCATTTTTACACTACTTTCGTATCAAGTCAAATCTGTATGAAATACATGGTACAGTTAGGAAATAATCCGAAGTAAAAGTCAAAAGAGGCGAGCAAAGTCGGACTTAAACCTTCTCTGAACGACTTTCGTTTGACAAATACAATACAATACTTATAGGAGAAATAAAATAGGAAGAGTAAACTACATTAGTTGTTTTAGTTGGCCTAGATGTTGGACGTTGGACGTTGGACATGGACTCACAATCATATTATAGCTTGGAAAGTTGACTATATAGATTTGTCCTCAACAAAAGTATCTTACGATCTATCTGTGTTTGTAGTTTGTACTATCTACTTAATTCTCAGTTCGAAGACAAAAAATGTGGACATCATTATCAAAGGATTACATCTAGCAGGATTTTGAGGTATTTGCACTGCTTTCTCTCACGATTTCCTTCCTCCTCCTCCAGTTTCCATCTTCCATCCCTTTCCTTTATTTTTCTCATTAGTCCACAATCCACAACCTATAGTACATAATATGTGTATAAGACGGCGTGGGAAGTTGTAGATTTATTTTGTACATGCCAGACTAATTCACAGTAATATAATATTATTGAGTCTTCTAAAGTCCCAAGTTGTCCCAGGCATAGTTTTTAAAAAATGTATGGAAAATTCGTAATTTTATAATAGAAAAAATCATCCGTGGGAAAAGTTCTGTTCTACACTCATCGCTTCACATAGTACAAACTGTATTATTATTATTTTTGCTTTACTTTTTTAAGGAAAAAAAAGAAGATATGTTAGGATGCTTTATAGGGGTAAAATGAACATTTTCATTTTTTATCGTCACATAAAATTATCCTCCGTTTCTATACAAAACAAACATGGTAAAACTAAAAAGGTTCTTCTTGATGTAAAATCTCAAGTCTCAGGGCTCAAGTTTCAAGTTTCAAGTCTGGAAGGAACAAAATCTAAATCTAAATCTAAGGACAAAGGTATAAAAATCATGTACATAATAGTTCCTTTGAATCCAACTATTTGTTTCTTTATTTCATGTTTCATATTTTTTTCTACTGTATTTTTCTTGTCTCTTTTGTAGGGTGCACTGCACATTGTACACTGTACACTTTTACAGTGTACATAATATAATGTAGCATGCGATCGGTGACAGGTGACAAAAAAGCCGTAGCTACTGGTGATTCAACTAGAGAAAGAGAGAGAGAGAGAGAAAGAGAAGCTGGTTCGTTTTCCCGTTTTCTCTTTCGTTTTCATGTGCACTTCTCCGTCAATAATTGAGAGAGAAAGTGAGAGGAAGATGCAGACAAAAATGTAGAAAAAACAGAAAACAGAAGCGGTCGTACGAAATATAAAATATAATACAAGATACAAGCATCCAGACAAAAACTTGTACTCTGTGTCCTGTACACTGTACATTGTACAATGTACAATGTACAAGTTTACTCTACAGCAAACATACAACTTTACAGATGTACATACGTAAAGCAGCGAAAGGAGAGACAACTGGGAAAAAAGTGACGCCTAAGGAAGAGGAGAAAGAATGAGAAGAATGTGAAAAATATGGTGCGCTGCAGTGTGAAAGACTAGAAAGAGAAAAGCACACAGCCGATGAAAAAATAGACCAAAAAAAGACACAGAGTACCTGTACATTGGACATTGCACATTGTACATACGTGTGAGCTGCATATTATGATATATTATAGGTTATAGGATTTGTGAAGTGTGATAGTGATAGTGATACTAGAGTAAAGACATATTTTTATCATAGTCATAAGTCGTAAACAATAGTACATACTACATGCATACTTACACTACACACGGAATATGATTTGTAACATATATACATAAATGTAGAGATGTCTTCCATGTATCTCCAAACTCACAACTCACCACACAGTGTATTTGGAGATAACATAAATATATTGTTAATAGATACGGAAAAGGATTTATAGGAGAAAACTGAACAAACTCGTACTTTCCAACATACAGTTTCACATTATTGTATACTATACAAGTATTTATAAAGTAAATACTTTTGAGTATATAATATATTGTGTATTATAGAAGCATAGAGAAAAGAAATAGAAAAAAGACTCGATTTCTCTGTCTCTGTTTCTGTCTCACACTGTTCACTGTTCAGTTTCAGTCTTTACAAAAATAAAAAGGAAAAAAAAGAGAAAGAAACAAACCTGAGTTAGTCGGGCTAAATGTGGTCGAAGTC
This sequence comes from Sminthurinus signatus, assembly GCA_019776565.1. Taxonomy (NCBI): domain Eukaryota; kingdom Metazoa; phylum Arthropoda; class Collembola; order Symphypleona; family Katiannidae; genus Sminthurinus; species Sminthurinus signatus. Next base: position 128,230 of record JABASP010000019.1, on the reverse strand, counting down.
CACCTGGTCTGTAGTTCCGACGAATTCTTCCAGGACAGCAGACACACACAATGCGACCGAAAGCTCTGAAAAACATAAAATGAAAGGTATTTATGTTACACGTACCGTACATTATTATTATATACACAATATAAGTACTACATGTTATTTTTGTACAATATTTATCATGTACAATGTACAATGTGCGGTGTACAGTCTGCACTGTCTACACCATTGCATAATTTCCTTTTTTTCTACCATAATATAATATTTTTCTTTTGTATTTCGTCGTGTCACTCATCACATCTCTCGTCCTTTATTTTTTTATTGCAGGCTCTACCTTTTACGCTAAACATGTGTAAGATGACAATTATTATTGTAAAGCATGCATAATGCAGAACACACAAAGTAAGGATAGAAAGTTCGTGTTTAGTGTAATCCACAGTTAGACATTGGCTTTGGGCTTTGGACATGGTGTAAAATACAAGGGGTAGCCTGAGATTCGTGCACACATATTTATTTATACCGGATATAATTTCAATAAAATGATATAGAAGGCTTTTTACTTGGCCAAATTTCCTCCCTCTTCCTCTTCCGATTTCTATTTCACTTTCTCTCGTCTTTCACTCGTCCTCGAAAGGAAAAATGGGAAACGAAATTAATGACATGGTCAAGAGCCAAGACTCAAGTCGGAATTGAAAATTGAACAGTGCTTTGAAATAAGAAAACTGCTTTTGTATTCATAGTCGTCTTCTTTCTGTACACATTCAAGTATTAGTCACCGTTCAGGGTTTTATATACATATGTGGAGATGCATTCAGAATTGAGAAAGCTTTTCTTATTCTTACAAAAAGATAGGACTTGTTTTCTCAGTTATAGGGGCTATTCAAACTTTACATTTTACATGGCTTAAGATTCAACTCGAGACTAGAGACAGGAGAGTTGAAGACTGTTGATTTGGGAGTTCCAGTTCCAGGATCGTTGGGTGGGATTTTATGAATAGTATTGTTCCTTCCTTTCTTTCTTATCCGTCCCTGTATCGTATCGTTGGGCTCGGAACTGAACACTGAACAGGATGGGATGGTGTGGTGTGGTTCTTTTATCTGTTTGGGTGTGGTGGTTCTCGTTTTGGGCTTCAAGTTTGACTTTTGACTTGGAGATTTGTACTTTGTGTGGTTTATATTTATTATAAAACCTGTCGGCTGCCTGCCTACTGCCTACCTGTCTGCCGTCTACTGTCTACTCTCTTCTTTTGCGTGACAGTACACGGAGAAAAGATAACAAATAATTTACTGAATGTTTCTGGAGAAATTCCACACAACGGGACACCAAAAAAAGGTTGAAAAGCTCTGCAGTCTACATTCTTTATTCTACATGTCCATCATTTCTCATACTCTCATACTTTTCCCTCTCTCTCCACTCGCAACACTCAACTAACAAATAAATAAATTCAGTCTGTAAAACTGAAAATGTGTACAAATGAGAGAAAACAAAATGTATGAGCAATGAGCAACGTTACGCAATTTACAATGTACAGAGAATTTCAAAAAAAAAAAAATTGAAAAAGTCTACGGAATTTCCAGTTTTTAAAGATGCGGAAAAATTAATACATTAATATTGTAAAACTTGATACTTTCACATTTCAAATATACTTGAAGTTTATTAATCAAGGATCAAGAATCAAGGAGCTTGATAATTTTCACCACAATTGTGGAAAATCAGCTGTAGAAATCAAAAGGTTTATTTATTTGAATTTTTGAAAATTCCCATGAATAAATTCACAGTCAAGAGTCAAGATTTAAATCATTGTATTTCAAAGTATTTAAGAAAACACGATTCTCATGTAAAGACATTTTACTATGTGTATGCTTCCGAATTCTACAGATTTCAAGAAAGTGGGGTTATTTTGATAGCAGGTGAGTAGGGTAACATAAGAAAGTAAGTAAGAAGAACTACAACCTTTCTCTTTCATGCCGACAAAAGAGCTGACTGACTGATAGCTCTATTCCTTACTCCTGTCTGTTTTACTTTTCTCCAACAGAACTGAACAGAACAGAAAAGAAAATAGGAAAAAGGGTAAGAAAAAAAAATAGTGGAACAGAAAAAAGAATGTTGACTAATGGCTAAATTCTGTATGATGTATGATAGAGCTCATCCTTGACGTATGCACTGACATTTGTTATAACAACAAACGTCTGTGTAATCGAAGACATGTTTTGGATCCCAGATTCCAGATTCTAGTCTCGAGGATCACATTTCAAGATGTAAAACTTAAGATTCAAGGATGGAGTTCTAAATTCCAAATATTCCAAATTCCAAATTTTGCGAGCAAAAACAAAACAAAGGGAAAACGGTGCATGTATAGTTAACTAGATTTGATCCCGTTAAGTCGAAGCATAAAAAGTCTCACTAAACTCTTCCACTTTCTTCTACTTAATATTTCATATTTTCTTTTATTTCTCTTTTGTTTTGTTTTTCTTTCGACGTCTCGAGTCTCAACTTTTTGTATTCCTTATCCCATATCCCATATCCCGTGTTTAGTTGCTCAGAAAATGGAAATGGAACTGGAAAGTTTCAACCATCCCGTATGTTTTGTTTTCCCTTTATGTCTCTCGTTTGTACTTTGTGATATCATGTTTTTTGTCTGTTTGTATTCACATCCAAGTATTTTTTTTACATATTCCTGTCGCTCAACCCCCGAGTTGAAAGTTGAACTGCTCATTTATAAACCAAACAAATTTTGATTTGCTTAGCTTATCGGATTGTAAAAATTGGACAGTGGAAAGAAAACTACTGCATCGTTTATTGTATGTACAATGTACCAGTTTAAACTCTGCTAGAATGTGGAATCGTTCTATCCATTAAAGTTCAATTTGTGTTTAAAAGGAGACAAATTCTAATGTCTAATGGTTATTTTTTATTTATAAACTTTGTGTAAAAGAAGAAAGTAAAACTTATTTATTTATTTCTCCTGTGCAAAAAACACAAAACGCGTTTCATGAACATGGATAGCTAATTTTAGTATCTAACATGAAAAATTACTCTATTTCACAATGACAAAGATGTATATTGTCTAAGGAATTGCGAGTTCTGACTCGGGGCTTTTTCTTTCTTTTTTGAAATAAATACGTTAGACTGTAGACTGTAGTGACGATTGATTGGGAAACCCAAAACCCAAAAACAAAAAAAAGACACGGGATTGACTTTATTTTTATTGACTGAAGCTTTTCTGTGTTTTGTGTTGAGTTGTTTTTTGTATGTTGTGTGGAAGCGGTTGATGGGTGCAGGAAGTAAGAAAGGGGTCAATGATTAATGACGGGGTAATTGCAACAGTCAGCTAGGATCAAACTAGATTTGTAGGACACCGTCCATCTTTCTACATCTTCTCAAATGAACTTTCCTTGTAATTGTGAAACATATGCAGTCTCTGTCTCTTCTCATTATAATTACATTTATTACCAAACACCAAGCACCAAACTAGTATAAACGTAGACTGTAGACTGTACATTGTACACTGTGTACACTTTTACTACTACACTCGCACCCCCACCCCAAAGTCACTATCCAATTTTCCCTATTTGGATTAAAACCAGTGACAAATAGTTTAGATTGAAACATCCCATATAATAAAACCCAGCTCCAGCTCTAGCTGTAGCTCCAGCAAAAGAGGAAAAAGTCATGGATAAAAAGTACAGACAATAGAGTACAAAAGTAAAAAGTACATGGAGTGTTAAAGAGCAAAAAAAAAGGATCCGTCCAGTACTCCAGTATCTACAGATAATACAACTATCTGTAGTATCTGGCATTTTTATAAGTTGCACCTATCTGTATTGTATGTACATTGGACATTGAACATGTAGCTTTGAGTCTTGAGTCTTGAGTATTCAGTATTTGACTGTGATTTGGGAAAGAGGATCAAGAAAAAGGGCGATTATTCTTAAATAAATGGATTGCTTTTACTTTTCTCTGTCTGTAGTCTGTAGTCTGTATAGTTAGTAGAAGAAGAAAAAAAATAAAATCTTCTAGTGCGATCCAGAGTCATGAAAATACCCAATCTACAATCTATACAATCTACGTACACTACATTTGTAGTCTAAAATCTCAAGTATCAAGTATTAAGAGTCTTAGGACATGATATAACCATGGAAAGTGTACAGCGGATTGGATTGGGAAAGTGAAAGCTGGAAGTGAGAGAAAGAGAGAGAGAGAGAGAGAGAGAGGTCACAGACTACAAATTCCAGATCGTAGAATTCCACCGAATAGACACAGATGTGAGATGTGTGTCTATTTCAAATCTATCCATCTACATTCTACATGGAGTGTGATAGTTGGAGAGCGTTTCTTTTGGATAATCGGATTTTCTATCCTCAGTTCTTGATAAGCTGTAGCGTAACGTGTCAATAGATCGACGGACCGGACAGAGTGCATCGTCCACATGAGGCTGAGCCTCAGCCTGAAAGACTTGGAGTGACAAAGGCTTTACTATTTCTCCCTCCTTCCCTATCCCACGGATATTCAGAACCAGAACCAGAACCAGAACCAGATTCAGATTGAGAACCTACCGTGGAAAAAACTAACCTGCGAGACCTAGTTCTTGCAACTGCAAAAATAAGGGCAAGCTATCTACAACGTACAGAGTGCATAGTTCAGTGTACAGCTCGAATAATTTCAAATCCCCTCAAGATTTCCTTCCGCTTCAACTGAGCTTTTCTTCCCCCTTTTTCCTACCCATTTCAAATGGGCATTCCCTGTATTTTGTATTGTGATGTAAGATGTAAGGCCTACTTTTTACCGATGCGATGGTTTCATGTGGAACGCTCTGTGTATGTGTTTGGTGTAGGTTTGGTTTGGTTTGGTGTGGAGATTGCAATGTTTCAACGTCGTCCGTTTTTCACTGCCTCTAGTTTCCTTTCCTTTCCTCCCTTGAAAATCAGAGTCTAATCAACCCCATTTTTAACTGTCAGGACGAGTCTTTGTAGGTTGTATATTCTACTCTGTACATTGTACATTGTACATTGTACACTGTACACTGTACATTGTACGTTGTACGTAGTCTTAATCAAAAAAGAAAAAGAAAGAGTGTGTATGCAAAAAACTTTTCTGCCACTATTTTGGTGCCTGGTTCTGGTGCGTAAAGGCAAATGCACAATGTTCATATTGTAGAGCTTATACAATAGTTTAGACTGCGTCTATGTAGAACGTGCAAGCAAGTGCGTACACCAATATGTAGAATGTAGACCGCCCTACACATAGTTTTCATACAGTTGAAACTCCTTTTGAATTATGACTTTTTAAAAAATGTATCAAATTTATCAGGTTCTTGAGTCTTGAGTGAGAAAACGTACAAACATGTAAAAATATGGTGAACATAATAGAGAACATGAGCTTCAAACAGTGAGTTCCTTTTCATCTGTTCCCTTATAAAAAAAATGGCAAGTGGTACAAAGAAAAATACTAGTAGAGTGAAAAGTGAAAAGTTGAGACTTGAGACTGAAAAAGACAAGGAGACTGATTTTGAGGGGAAATCAATAGAAAACCACATTTCTACTTTCCTACGATCCTACTTTTGTATTTTCCTCAATTGCATCATCAACATGCTACATAAAGTAAAAAAAGTAAAACTTTCCAAGTAGTACATAATATTTAATCTGTATACATATCAAATTTTAAAGAATCCCGCACATAAAATTCAATTCAATATTTGATATTCAATATGATGTCCACTGAAAAGTAAAACAAGCAAAGATGGGAAGAAAATGTTAAAACTTCAGCCAGCTACTTGAAAGAAAATGAACCTTCTCTTGTATGTATTCTACCTTTAAATGAAATATCTTTATCACTAAGTGTCAGCTTTAAGAAGAGTCCAGAGTCAAGAGTGAGGAGAATTTGTTTGCATTTCTTTGCTTACAAAAGTAATTAAATAGCTATTTGAAAGTACACTGTGTCCTGTGCACAGTTATTCACTATTTATTAATCTCTGAATGTAATACGAAAAAAGTACAGTTTTTAAAAGAAAACTTTAGTCTTTAGCCGTCAAATTCATTTTAACGGTTTTTATAGTTGTAGTTTGTAGCTATTAGCTATTACTCTTTTACCGGCTCGAGGTAAATACATCAATAAATAAATAAGTAAATGAATAAAACATTGTACATTCAATATCCTTCATATAATTCATGTTTTTTAAAAAGGTGAAACGTGCCGAGTGCCGGTCTCTTTTAGAGTTTTCTATTTACCTATACGATCCTGAAGGATTCCAGTTTTATAAATGATACATAAAATATGCAGTTAAAGTTGTAGTTGGATTTAGGTGGAAAATATTCAGGCTTCATGTATTCATGTATTCAGTATTCGACATGCTCTCATTTTTCCTGAAATGTTCTCGTTTGAACTTTTTGATCCTTGCTCTCATCATCATTAGGAAAAGTCGTAGTCGTAGTCGTAGTGGTGCTTTTGACTACAGACTACTACTAAAAGCCGAAGCCAACTCCTGAATCCTGAATCCCCACGACCGACAGTTAAACGACCAAGTAAATACACAGATATAAGGGGAATTATGTATACACGTGCAATGTGCACATTAGGAATTACCATGTATTCCTATTCGTATTCCATTTAACGCCAAAAAGTTTTTGATGACTTTCCTCCCTCCTCGACTTCAAGTTTCTAGCTCAAGTTACACTCGTCTCCTTGATACTTAATGTTTGATATAGGGGCAGACTTGTTCAGACAAAAGTCAAGAGTCAAGAGTCAAGAGTCAAAAGTCATCAATTGGGATCTTTTCCTATTCCTCAATTATACAGACACGGTCAATTATACGTTACACATTATACATTATACATTATACCAGTACATTCCACTCTTACAATTTATACACCTTCTTCTTTCTCCTCCGTTTCGTCCCGTTCCTTTCTGCTCTGACGATTTCACCGCCTTAATTTTGATCTTGGCCTAATTTTTAATGTCGAGGTAGCTACATTCACATGAATGCCACTTTTGATTCATTTTTCATTTCCTTGCTCAGTCAAAAGGGGAAAGGCAAAAGGAAAAGGGAAAAAAGGGTAAAAAAGAAGCGTATCAGGTTCTGAACTGTGAGTTTTACATAATATCATGTGTATACACACATGTGCTCAAAATAAGCTTTTATCTTTTGTCTTTGGACTTAGATTCACTTGTATATTGAACTTGTTGAAACATGACAAAGTAATAAGCGACAAAGAAATCAGACAGTTACTTTCTTTCTTTTACTTTCTCCTCTCTTATTGAGATATCATCTCAAGCTCAGTCTTCTTAGTAAAGACAAATGCACACTGATGAAAGTAGATCACATTGTTCAATTGATAGACAGTGAAATGATTATTTTCTTCCTCAACTTGTTTTCATTCCTCCTTTAAAACTAAAGGTGTACAATGAACAGTGAACAGTGAGAACTGAGAAGGGAGACGGACAAATTGGAGGATTGGCGGAGAATCAAAGTGAGACACAGGGGAAAGGATAAGGAAGAAGAAAGAGAAAAAGTAAAAGAACAAGTTAATACGGTTTCAAATTCCAAAGCCCATCACCCATCATGTAATAGCTCATTCATTCATTCAGAGTCAGAGTCAGAGTCGAATTTCGATGGACTTTAAGCAAAAGTAAAGTGAAAAGTGAGAGTGAGGGTAAACAACCGGTCTGACTTCTACATGCTTTACAGAGCAAGATGAAAAGAAGTGAAATCGCTATACGGATTCAGCGTCTGAATTCATTTCAGTCTGCCTTTTCTCTCGAGACTCAAGAATCCACAGGATCTGTGCACAATATACAAGGCTGTATTATGTAGTATTTATACAGTCCTATATAAACTATAAAACCTCTCATTAATATGTACATTGTATAATGTATAAAAATGTGTAAAAAGGTGGAAATCAAAAGTCTCTTTTTGTCTCTTCATCAAAGATTTATAGTATCCCTAAAAAATGTAAAATGTATCCGATTTGAATGATGCTCCTCAGGTCAAGATGAGGTCAAAGACTTGACCTTGACCTTTACCTTCAGTTTTTAATTGTACCTAGTAGAAAAACTGAATGTTCAAAATAAGATCCAAAAATTTCAAGGTGTCTTTAAAGTTTAATGAAACTTGCTTAAATAGTTGTGATTATATTTCAAGAAGGAAATGAATTTGTCCATCAATCATTTGTACAGAATACAGAATACAGACTATAGAAATTGAAAGGTTAGAAGAAAAACTTTTTACATTTTGACCTCATCCTGACTGCGCGATTCAAACGGCTGCAGACAGAAAGTTGATACAACCATAAAATAAATATACAAAAATTTTCGATATGAAGAGTAAAATAATGTTGTATTGACTTTTATTTTGACTCTTTTGTACTTAATTTTGAAGAGGTTAAAACTTCAAATTCATTGAGCGATTTATTTTTATTTTTTCCGCATATTTTTCATGTAATGTTTACACAGTATTAGTCCTCAGTACACAAAACTTTTGAGGGTGAAATAAAAACTTTTATAAAAGATTTATGCATACTTTAAGATTTTTTGAACCAGTCTACACAGTCTAAAAAGTCTCCAGTCTAGCCACAATCTTCACTCCATTACAATGTACAAATTCAAACGAGCATGATAAAATATCTCGGAAAGAAGAGAAAAGACAGGAGAAGTGGAAGGAACCTCCACAGGGTATTAGTCATCAACCTTCTTTCTTCACTTTTACTTTTCCTCTCTGAATTTCCCTTGTTCCATTCATTTCCAATGCATATAAATACAGATATAAATATACATATACATATACTTGTATACAATAGTAAAAGTAGTATATTCCACTTTTCCCTTTCCTCGTCTTCTTCTGTCTCGATCTACACAGTCGACGTGGACCTTCACCAACTAATACCTAATACCTAAAAGCGTGGACCGTGGCATCAGTGGTTAGTTACACTTGTATCTAGTATCCACCTCTACATATGACTTGCAGCCAAACCAGAGACCAGAGCCTAAGGCCTGGATCTAGATTCTAGCTCTAGCTCTACTTGTACTCTAATGTGTAACATGAAACATGAGTATTTTGGTAAGAAACCCAAAGACCAAAGAGAGACGGCGAACACAGGCAAAAAACTCTTCGGTGTGCTTTTAACTTTGCAAGTCGGATGAAGACAGAAAGAAAGAGAATGACATGACTAAGAGAGGAAGACGGAGAAGGAGGCAGAGTCGGAATTGGAATTGGAATTGGAATGGGTTGGTCCCATGGTTTAATTACAACTGCAACTGCTTTTATCTCTAAGTCAACATCTTCATTTAGGAGGATCCCAAAAATTCTACACTTGTACTTTGTCTTCCTTCCCTCTTTAATGCTTCTACTCCTCATACATATCATATCCTCGAACTCAATGCTCAGGCTGATATTTCATGCACTCTTCTAGTTTTATCCTCCTCCTCCTCCATTTCTTGTGCTACACCACAAACCAAACGAGTGAGCAAAAACTGTACATTGTACATTTTGTACATCTTGTACCAACTGTACGAACTACGAACATATACGAATATAAAGACAATGTTAAATTTAAAGTAAAGCCAAAGAGGGCAAATTTCATCCTTTTTTTATACAGAAATAAAAACATGCATATTACAGGTCTTTATAAGTTAAGTCCTTTTACCTGCTAACAAAATCAAGTAAAACAACCCCAAGTATTCAATGTATTAATCCTCAACACCGTCATTGGTTTTTATAAGAAGCCGGTAGAACCTGGGATTTGGTTTATACAAAAGATACATAGATGTTACACATGCATGTATCTATATTATTTAGTATTACCGCTAGTCTTCACATCTTTATCTTTCTTCCTCTTCGTCAGTTTCCTTTCCTCTTCCGTGTAATTTTTAACGTGTATACAATCTATCATGTATAATGTACACACATAACTTTTCCATAGGAAGATGAAGTTAAAATTGCACAACCTTTTCCATTGAGCATTCAACTCTATCTATATTTAGTGTCATTCTGTAGTCACGGGAAATTGATTGGGAAGCATGGCGATAAGTTGAAGAAATTTGAATCACGTACACATACATACAGATAAATGCACAGTGTGTGTGTGTTGTATTTGTTTGTACTTTGTGCAAACTCGGGTTCTTTCTTTTTTAACACTTTCACGCTCTTGTTTATTTGTACATTGGACACTGTACAGCGTACAGCGTACAGTGTAGCTCCAAGCATTTTAAACACGAACTCTTGAAATTAGATTAGATGAGTTTAGTTTTTCCTGTTCATCTGGTGGATTTCCAAGACACTTGAAGTTACATCCTCATCATTTCCTTTTTATAGACTTTGTAATTTGCTTACGTTCGTGTTGATTTCCATGTTGATGTTGATGTTTATCTGTGTATTCGTCTTGCTGTACAATATTTTTTAAGATAAAGGATCTCTTAAGATAAAACCTACATTTACTTTTCGAACACGACTCATCCGCACATCTGTGTTTTCATGAAATATTGTATAAGTACTAAATACTAAATACAATACAGCAAGGAGCAAAGTGTGTCGTTTATACTGTGTGGAACTGGGAGATGACAGAGTGCTCAAAAACTGTACAGTATAGAGAAAATTGAGAGCTAAAACATAAAATACGTGTCGTGTGGAGGGAAATGGTGACGAGATGGAAACTGACTAATTAGATTTCCAAATTTGAAATTTGCAATAAAGTCAAGTTGATTGGCTGGTTTGGTTTGGTTTGGCATGGTTATCGACTTGGGCTTCCCTTCTTCACTCCTCACTCTAGATTCTACATACTACATTCTACATGCTACATACTAGGTACACTCTTGACTCTTGACGTGGGGACGAAACTCTATTTACCTTGTGCACAAGCCTTGTGAAATACACGAGCATTACCCATGTCTACATATACATACATGTATAATGTACATGGTTGATGGATGACTTTCTTTTGGCAGACGAAGGAAGAAAGTTAATGGTTGAAAGTGGTGCTGTTGTAATTGGTGCCGATGATTCATTTCCCTCTCTCTATAATGTAGACTGCATTCTGTGTTACACAGAGAACTTTCTCCTGCCGTAATCATCATCATGATCATCATAAGTGCAGTGGTTTCTTCATGAGAAAGGTTTTCTCCATCTTTTTCCCTTTTGGGTCTCTGTCATTTATTTATTCTCTCTCATTTCTACAGTCTAGAGTCATTTAAGTAAATATCAAGTAGATAGATTGAAGACTCTTTTGATTATAAATAGATGTCTAATCAACACTTGAGAAAATGGGTTGGAATTGAATTGGTCCATGTTTTTCTCAGCTTAGCCTCCACTCGCCTCCAGGGTTCAGGCTAATGCATGTGTAATGTGTAATGTGTACAATAAACTGTATATGGAGAATGTAGACCAAGTAAACGAATTTACACAGCCTAGCGACTAGCGACACAAGTGACACACTACCTCATCTATCGTATATCGTACATCTAACATCTACTTGTAATACCGGATGCATTACTTATTATACTGAATTGAATACTAACTACTAACTACACATTTTCATTATTCCATTATGGCCGAACCTAAATTTGTACTTAATTACTGCGCCTACACTAATACACACACTTCCTCTGGGCTCTAGGCAATTTCTTGTATATCTTATTCAGATCCTTGTCTTTTCTTCTTCTTCTCCTTATTCATCATCTACAGCTGTAAGCTACGCGGTATACATACATGCATGTATGTACACCTAATACCTAATCGTCTAAGAGGAGTAATTAAATTCCAATTTCCGAATTTGAATCCTTAGATTGAAATATGTATATGAAATTGTGTGGGAGAAAAGTAGCACATCTCTAATCTCTAATCTCCAATCTCTCAAGATTAGTCATTTATTATTTTCAGGTTTGACTCTCTGTATAAATACTATCAAAAATCAAAAAAGAGAAAGCAGAAAATCTTGCGTCAAATTCAAAATCTCTAAACTGTCATACGCCATGAACTAGGAAACCTTATAAAATGATGGGATGATACAGCTGCTTTGCTGCTCAAAAAATATTGATTCTACACAGAATCATCCCTGTGTGTTTTTTTGTTCATTTTTCAAATGTACATTGTACAATTTTTATACCGTTTTAAAAGGAAAGTAAAACATAAAAGAAACCCGTTTGTTTTTTTGTCCAAAGATGAGTTATCAATTATCCGTTTTAGAGTTGTCTTATACAAAGAATTCCCTTTTCTTTGCCGTCAAAAATCAAAATGTTTGTTGGTATTGATACTGATATTGGTTTGAGATATGGGTTATTTGTTAATTTTGTATTTATGATTCGTCTGTCTTTTGCTCTCTCTGTTCTCGATGTTAAATTCTCCTTTGTTAACAAGTTCATTTTGATGAAGAAAGCTTCATGAAGCTTCAACATGTGTATAATTTTTGTCTGATTGTACATAAAATTTGTAGAAAAGGAGACAAATTTGTCCATTCTTCATTATCGAATTTGTTTGATTCTCTTACTTCTGTCAAATCATACGTCATACATAATATGGTATGGATCCCCGTTTCCTTGTTCCTCTTGATCCATTCTTGTCTCTTGTTTAACTTTTGAAAGCGGGCCGACAATGCCGGAAAAGGTATAAGAGACACAGAGAGAAATCTGATATTTCTAATACTCCGAGTGAACTCTGAAGGGAACGAGGGACACAGACAATAAAGTTGGAATGCATGCACAATGCACACTGCAGACATCACGGAAACTATCAGAGCCAGAGCAAGTACAGAATAGCTCTGTGTAAACAAAGGCAAAATCAAAAGTAAAAGGAGGTTCAAGAGAAGAAACAAGATAAGATGGAAGATCGGAGAAACAAGAGACACAAAACGAATTTCTAAACATGTGTTTGAATTACACAGACACAGACAGATAAAAAGATATACAGCAGAGTCATCTTGTCATTGTCATTGGCATTGTCCTTGTCTTTGACTGACTTTGACTTGACTTTTCAACGCTCAATCTTGTACATGTTTTTTATAGAAAGTTATAGAAAGCCTAGTAAAACGTTACAGGACGAGACGAGACGAGGAAGAACGTATACCTACCGTCCCATATTACATGTATAAAAACTAGACATTTCAGATACAGTTTAGATGTAGCTTCTGAAAAGGTTCGGGATCTTGAGAAGAATAAAAAGTAAAAGAGAAGAAGAAGAAGTAGTAGGTATGCGTTTTGGAAAAGGTAGAGAATAGGGAAACAGTATAAATGCACCCAGTCTGAGATATGGTTGTGACGGACGACCGTCGGTAGTTGAAATCAATTCAGCCCAATTCTATCCCGTTTCATTCAATTCAATTCAGTTCCGCTTAATATGCGGAATTTTCTGCTGTAGACAGAATAGAAAATTCCAAAATGCCAGAAACTTTCAAGACACTCAACACTCAAATCCAGAGGGTTTGAAACCCATTCAAAAAGTCAGGTATACAATGGGATAATAACAAAAACTAAAATGCTGGACAAAAGTTTGAGAATGTGGTTATAGATATCTTCTCTATTATTCCAATGCATATTGTGATGAATCCAGCATCCAGAATCCGGATTCCGGATTCCGGATTCCACAGTTCCCATTTCAGCATTGAGATGCTCATTCACAAGTCACAAGTTCCCATTCTCAACTTTGTGCATATCTGTCCGTATAAATCAAGGACTTTGTCATCTAATGGACACAAGAGTGCAATACAATAAAATACAATACAATACAACAGAGCACACTCCACAATAGAACCACCAGTGAAACTACGTGTACAATGTACATACAAAACTTGCAGCTCGCCACCACAACTTTCACTTCTCCTTTGCCAAGAAGTCGGGGAGCCAATGTTTACTAGTTGTCTGTGCAGAATGTAGAATGTAGACCTTCATTTATTCATTTATCTATGAGTATAGATAATAGATACGTATGCGTACATTCCTCAACCCACTCCCTCGTTCCTTTTCCTTTCGATTTTGCTCCAGTTTCCTCATTCTATTCAATTCACATTCTGTGTGCTCAGTGCCGAATGACAAAACTCTTTTCCTTTTGTACCCGGCTCACAGCTGATGGTTTACAGGAGAAAGAAGAGGCTTGATGGACAAAATGTTGCATGGCTTCTCCAAGTTGATTTGTTGATTTTTGGCGGACGCGGGTAAAGTAAGTAAGTTTGTGCTTGTACGTATAATACATGTGATACGTCTAAGCAAGTTGATTTAGGATTTCAAAGGAAATGGAGAAGAAAAATCCACGCTGTCTACTTGTCTACGAACTTAGAACGGAAGAAACATGCGTGCACAGGGGACATGCATCACGCATTCATAATAAACCTACGTTTTGACTTTTGACAAACAAATATCCCTTTACAAATCACCAATGTACAATGTACGACAGGCACAAAAATACTCCTTTTCAATTCACAGTTTAAGCTTAAACCTCCAACCTCAAACTTCTTTCCCATACCTTTGTATCATCTTCATATCTCCTGTCTTGGACTTTCTTGGATGTCCAACAGCAAAATTATTTATCATAGCTTTTGATGAAACAAAAATAATACAATATGCAGCAATTTCAGTATACAGAACGTTTTTTTGGGCCAGTTGTTATTATTTATTTATTTACCATACTAAGTTTAAGTCTAAGACGGCACTTGAAATGTGTTTCCTAGATGGCGCTACTACATAGTTAAAAATTTATCCACTAGATGCTAAATTTAGTCTTGGGGACAGACACAAGGAAAACATGACTCAGTTTTACAGCCTAAACTTTCTTTCCTCCGTAACTTTGTTTTCCGCTCGTCAATCCTCACCACCAAGTTTCTCAGAATTCAAATCATTTTTGTTCCCCATGGATTGTAAACTGATGAGAAAAAGTATATCTGTGCTTTTTCTTGCCGATCAACTATGTACCTGTAGATAAATTCAACTTGTGCCTTTTGAGAGAAAATGCAAAAAAGGACTAAAAATACTACTGTAGGATTATGATTTGTAGGGATATTCGTCTTGTTTTCAAACTTTGAAACATTCAAGTGTAATATGCAGATAGCAAATATTAGATCCAAAAACAAGTGTTGTTTTGGTTGCTGGCTGACTTATGCGAAATTGACATTGACTCTCCTTGAATCATGAAGAAATGTAAAAGTAGTCAAACTTTTAAAATTACACGTTCTTCTACATTTTGATCCAACAGGTTTTCCTCTTTTTATAGTTTCAGGATCTCTCAATTCTGAAGCATTCAATTTATATACACTGACAATGTGAACTGCATACTCTATACGTTTTGTTTCTAAAAATAGTAACGGAGAACTCGGAAAAAAAGTAATTTAGTCAACTGCAGAAATTCTTCTTTTTTTGGACGTCCAGCCATCCGATTTGATCATTTGTGTTTTTCTTCATATTGATTTCTCTACAGAAGAGTCTTTTATTTTGAATGTTGAAATTGAGAATTTAAACGTGTCCAGTCATTTTTTGTACTAGATCTTGTACTTGTATTTGTAGTTTGTATTTTATGGATATAATGATTTTAAATAACAAATCATGTTTCACGACTTGATCCTTGAGCATAATAAACAAGATGCTGATGATGAACTGGAAACTTTAGTAAAATGGGAACAGTGTGCATAAAACTGTCGTAGCTCTTCCTTTGGACTAACTTGTCTCCGTTCTCCTTCCTCATTTCACATGAACATGACATGACAATATTGAAAATTGAAAAGTGTTCCAGGTTAATTTGGAAGATGATTTGTGGTCGGAAGTGGGGAATGGAAGTCCGTGTGTACTTTTTACACTTAGAATCTCATGCTCCCTATCTTCTTCTTGTGGTGGGAAAGAGAGAATAGGGAAAATGGAAAGTTTGCTGTAGACGTGCGTAAGACATTACAAGAGGTATAAAACATGTCTTTACAATGTACATGAGATCATAATATGTTCAATATACAGTGTACAGTGTACAAGTATATTCAATGCAGACCTTTTTATGGGGAAAAGGAGGGAAAGAAGAGGAGGAAGAGGGAAAATATGGCTATTCTGTGTTCTACACTTTTCTTTCTCTCTCCATCTCCATTCTCCATTCTCCATCTTCTATCCTCCGTATCTCTTATTCCATTTCTTGACAAAGCACAAAGCACAGAATAAAATGGAACGGAATGGAATGAAACGAGTGATGAAAGTTGAAGGGAGCGCAAGGATATCCATTAACCGAATTCTGACTGAGTGCCAAGAACCAAGAATGAAATGAGGGTTGGAGTTGGAATCAAACTGGGAACATTCTATGTACAATGTACAATGTACATGGTCTTTTGTATTTTGCACATTCTACAAATAATACTGGAGATTCTCTATTCTCTATATTCCAGATTACATTGTATACGTCCCACATTCTACATTCTACATTCAAAACCTTGACTATTCAACATCTCAAGAATAATATTCATTTCATTCCAGATTTTAGATACCCTCTACACTCTACACTCTACACAAAGTGCAACGTCCATCGTTGAATGCAGAATGTCAAATGCGGAACAAAAAAAAACAAAGTCTACCTATTTTTCATCCAAAAATAGGTCTATTGTGGATTCTAGATGAAAACCACATTTAAAAAAATTCAATGTCTTTGTTTCCTCTGTCATTTTTGAAAGACTGGGACAGAGGAGAAAATGTAAAATATATCATGAGCTTGGTATTTAGTATTAAGTATTTAGCTTTCACGCACAAGGGTCAAAATACAAAATACAAATGAGTGGTTTCTACAAGAATAAGTTTTGGTTATAAATGAGGGGCATGAGAAATGTTTTCACAACTTTCCCCATTACTTGACCATTGAGCATTGACCATGTAATGTACTTAACAGGATTGTTATAATAATTACTGCTATAGCTGTAGTAGTTACTCATTTTCAAGTATAATATTCTGCTTCCGTTTTCCTTTTCCTTTTCCAAACGCAATTTAATATTTAATAGCCCGATATTTCTTTGAAAGTTGAAATTTGCAATCAGCACTGAACTCACATGGTAAAAGTGGGCACCGGGGATACGGAAAATCCGTGAAATTCGTAAAATCCGGGATATATGGAGACCACTGTGAGCAGTAATTGATTTTGTGCGTGGAACAAAAGCACCAACCCGTTTCATATCAAGCATCCAACGTCCATTTTCCATTTTCCAGTTTTTAGTTTCTATTTCCCAGTCTCTAGTAAAATTGCCAAACAGTCCCCATACTTTGAACTTTGAACAGGGAACAGGCGAGTGAAATTGATATATGTGTGGTCATGAAGCTCACGCTGTGTCAACTGTAAATTGTGAACTGTAAATTGTAAATTGTACATGCTCAATTTTTGTTGGAGTAAAGAAGAACCCCACATGCAGAATCGGGAATCAGAGGTGAGAAGGTCCGTTATACTCTTGTTATATTACGATGGGTCAGACTCAGCCTCAGCCCGCTGAGTTCAAGAACAAACAAAAACTACTATATCCATTAAAAATGTTCTCAATACTCATACATACTGAGAACTGTGCACTGGACACTGGACATTGTATATGTATGAATAGATACAGCCGATATTTTCCTGGTAGTAACTCGTGGATGAAGCAGTCCGAAATTCGAGACACGAATCCCGAATCCCACACACTCTCCATTCTCCATTCTCCATGCTCAATGCTCAAAGGACAGTGATTTACTTCATGTGTTGTGTGTCCATAAGAGTCCATGACGTTCTATTTTTTCTTTCTCTGTGCCGTGGACAGTGTACATTGTACATGCAGTCGTCTCTGTGTTTGTGAGTCTTACACCGTGAAACGTGGATGTGTCATGTGCACATTCATGACCAAAGTTGTCTCGTGGAAAGGAAGAAACCTCCAAAAGCCTGTCATATATCACAAAATAGCCAAATTGGAAATCCATAAGACATTTCATTTCAACTCCTCTCCTTCTAATGACCTACTCTCTGCCGTACACCGTCCACTCATCTTTGTACAATCTACTGTACTCTGTACTGTGTAGTCCAATGCCCAACCAAACCAAACCAAACCACACCGATTCGTTTCCGTTTTCTCTCACCATTGTATGAAATGCTGGAGCAACCAGGAACTGATATTGAGTGGTGGTTCAAAAATTTCCCTCCAAAAATTCAGAGGGTGGAAACAAAACTATGGAATCGTAACTTTGACTTTGGCATTTGGACATTGGACTGTAACAACTGCAACTGTACATTGTACATGTAAAGATGGATATAAAATACTACAGTTTTGACCTCGTCCATCACCATTCACATTAGTTCCTGTCAGCATAAACATCAAAGAGCTGTAATAGAATGAGTAATGAGTATTGACTACTGAGGATTGAGTCATGGTCAAAATGGTAAGGGTAACTTTAGCATTTCACAGAGGAAATTGGGAACGGCACAAAACAAAAGACAAAAGAAATGAAAATATGGTTGAAAAGTTATTACTATGAAAAAAGTACAGTTGACGATAATGGGTTCTGGAAACATTGAACAATGAACAGTGAATTGAGTATTCAGGAAACTAGTTTTTTAGTTCATAATATGGATTTTTTGATTTTTGAAGGGTTTAAAAGTAAATGAGATTTACATGTATGTGTTGTAATTATTTTGTTTTACATAGCAGAGCAAGCGGTTTCTTGTTTTTTGATAGTATAGGTCAAATACCGCATGGAGAAGATGGAATAAAGAATAAAGTACGGACTATTGATATTGAATGTTGGCTGTGTACTGCGTTCTGTGTACCGATTGAAGGAAGAGGTAAGAAATAATAATAGTTTTGAGGGGAAACTTTATCAAACTATTTGTGTACATTTAGCTTGAAGCTCCGAGTTTGGAGTTTGGAGTTTGGAATTTGGGGTTTGGAGAGATAACAACCATTAGCCATTACGGACGGGGATAGAGGAGGAAGCCAATAACCAATCTGGCTGTCACCACTCATGATAGCTGGAGAAAGTACGTGTATGTCTAGGAAAAAGAAACGGAGGCACAAGGCCCAAGAACCAAGAACCAAGAATCCAGAGTCAGCCAAACTACAAACTGCGAACTACGAACCAGACATGTAGACATCAATCTGTCCGCCTCACAATTTGTTAACTTTGGCATGTGATCCTTCATCACCAACTTTCCAAGAAAAAACCAAAAAAAAAACCAAAAGTGCACCTAGAAATACAATGTGTAAACTGTATACTGTACATTGTGCATGGAGCACTGAGCGTTGAGGACTGAGAACAAAAATAGAAACTGCAACTACAACAAAATATGAGAGTGTCTGTCAGCATTTCGTCAAACAACCACAACAGATCATTATATGTACTTTTCAGCTCCATGGCATGGCATTTTTTTCAACTTTTACCACTAAATATTAGACGATTAGACGAGACTGTAAGCTGTAGTCTTCTTTATAATGTGCCATCGACTTTTTGGATCTTTTGGTTGTTAAAATATAATGAGTCAGAGGAGAGAGTTCCAAAGGTCAGAAATCTTATATCATTACTATTCTTTTTAGCCGCACATTTTCTTTGACCTAGCTGAACACTATGAAATCTGTGAAAGTGAACTTTGAACAGAATGGAAATGTAAGAGATGTGAGCCCTTTAACATGAGAAATATTGTAGAATGTTTACACTAGACACTGGGCTTGTCATTCTGCAGATTTGACCTGTCAATCTCAAGCACTGAACAGTGACTTTGAAGACAAAAGCTAATAAACAATGAAAAGTTTTTGGTGGATGCAAGAGGATATTTTCTATTAAGTCTATTAAGTTTGTACAAACAGAAAAATTCATGTGTAGAGGTTAGATTTTATATTGTAGATGCATATTAATGGCACGTGACGATAGATTGGCTGCACAGTTTACAATTTCTAATCAAATGAGAGTATTATATTGTACAGACTACAGAAATGTGGAAAATGGCCTCATTTCATTCTCCTCGAACCATGCACTTTCAACCGTTCAACCATTCAAGCATTCATCCGACTCTCTTTTCTTTCCTACAGTATCTTCATTGAACGTTGAACATTGAACCAAGTCAAAGACCACTTGACTTTCTCCTCCTCTGCCTCATCAGACTCCAAAATGTATTCGGAATCCACAACTCTCAACCTTCAATCCAAACCTTTTCTTTTCAAGTATTACTTGTGTATTATAACATATACATACATTCATGCTATCGTGTTACGTGAATCCGCATAATATCAACCACAGTGGGGATGACAATGAAAAAGATGACAAAAAATGACTTAGATATCTTATATTGATATTTATATTACACAGAAGAGGGAGAAAAGTCTGCATTACACATATACCTACAACCTACATTACCCGTTATCCATCATATTATTATGAATATTATTGTGTGCTCAATGCTCAATTCTGGAAATTCAAGTGGATATCTTTTTCATGTCGTCATGACAAAGGAATGTCAGCATAAAAAATATTCCTCTCATTACTACACACTTGACATTTATATTTAAAAAGTTCCTCCATTGCAGAGGAAATGAAATAAATATTACGAGTAAATACGAGAAACGAGCGTAGAGAATCAAGAATCAAGAATCTAGCCTACAAGCGATGCATAATATAACATGTACAAAATGTACAACATACTGTATAATTTGAAAATGATGAGTGAACGCTGAACGCATAACGCGTGCTCTTTCTCTCTTTTTACTCATAATAATAATGATTATTATTATTATTGCTCGTTTACTTTTGGTATTTTTTCAAATGCAAATGCATTAGTAGTGATGGGTGATGGGAGTGTGGTCGTAAAAGAAGAGAGTAAAGACGAAAGACGACAATTATTCATATTCCGTGCTTCATCCTTCATACTTTATTCAGCATGCTAGTATCTTTATAGGTCATACTTTTTCCTTTTTTACTTTACCCAAAACCCAACCTTTCAAAGAAACTTATAGTGATATAATTATGTGCGTAATTCACTATATGTGTAGACTGTATGGATAATTTTAAATGGTAAATGTTCCCTGACTACGTTTAATATCAAATGTATGTCATGCACATTGTACACTACTGTACTGTCTTTTCTGTTCTGTCTATGAATTTGAAAAGGAAATTAAATGGTCATGTTCTAAATGCTGAATATATACTATAAAGGAACGATGGTGGGAAAATATCATTCATACTTATTGCTTCGCAAAAATAAAAAATAAAATAGCACCCGGTATGCATGTAGATTGTAGAATGGAAAGAGAGAGAAGAAAAATCATCATCATCATCATCAAGATCCTTCCCACTTCATCTGTAGTCATACCACATTAAGCGTAATACCAAAATGACCATAGCATAGTAATGATACATTTTAGCACCACTTCTCAGACCGTTTATCCATTTTTCCGTCTGTGTGTGGATGAGGTGAGGATACATAGAATACGGCAAAAGCTAGTGTACATTTGAAAGTGGTTGATTAAATTCCAAGTGGTTTCCAAAAAACCAGTGTAAAAAGTAATGTGCATCTATCTCAGGCTTCAACCCTCTTCATTCTACAGTCTACAGTCAAACTAAAACCTCAAAGTATAACCTAATTTTTATAAAAATAAAACAAAGGAAAAGACCAATTCAGAAGCTCAATTTTTCCTGTGATCAAGTTGAAGCTGAAAATAATACTGAGAAGGATCAAAAAAAGAAAAGTCTAGCTCTCTACCATTTACCATTTAAGTTAAGTTCCATACCTTCTAGTTTACAGTATAAATGATTTTGTGAGGAAAGGGAAGGATGGGAATCCCAGCACAACACACAATATACAGTACAGTAAAAAGTAAAATGTTTCCTTTTTCTCTATATTGAAACCTTGACGTCGGGAAATTTGGGTAGTTCTTGTCTTTTCACATGAATTCACAGTAGATACAAAAACATACAGTGCAAAGTGTATGAGAACGTCTACTCTTGAATCGCCCGTACTGTGAAACTAGAAAAACCCTCGTACGATATGATTTGGTATGGTGTTGTGTGGTATTACTGGCATCTGGCATCGTCGTCTTCTGGGATGGAATGGTTGTTGTTTGTCTTTACAGTTTTCTTTCCTCGCCGACTTTCACATTCTTTGTACAATGTACAATGTTCAGTGTTCAGTGTTCAATGTTCACTCTCCTTTGTGCATGTCTTGCCATGTGCGTAGATTAAAGACCAAGCGAGTGCATTTAGTTTCTCCAGTGGAGCATCACAGCAAAAGTTTTTTCAATAGCCCAACCAGATCACTCGTCCGTAATCCATAGTCAGTAGTCAGAGGAAAACGAAAGACGGAATAGGAAAGATGGGTAAAAAAACATGGACTGAGCAACTGGGAAAAAATACATTTTAACCCCACAAGAGCTAGCTACAGGAATCTAGACCTCCAGTCTCCAGTCTCGGGGAATAGGAGAAAAATGAGACTGACCAGTGGCCAAAAGCTGGATAAACCTACAGGCACATCTACTACCTACATTTGGAATCCAACTCGCTACTGGTTTTAATGCACAAATTCACAGTTCAGGATGTACAATGTACTTACATGTAAGATGTACAAGGCACAAAACACAGAGTACACAGTAGATTTGATGAGATCAGCAAACGGTCAAGTTCTCTTGAGTAGAACGAAGAGAAAGAAAGTGTGTGTGTGTGAGTGGAACAATAAGAGAGGAAGAAACCAGCCTCTATATTATGAGAGGTATGATTGTACTTTAACTTTCTCACCGTGAAATTGCACCCTATCATCCGGCTCAGATTCTGGATTCTAGAGTCTAAATGCTAAAGTCTAGCTGTGATGAAGCTTACTCAAAGTCCAGTGTCCATGCTCAATGCTCAATGCTTACTGTTCAATGATGTTCACTGTTCCCTGCTCCATCCTCAATGCTTGTTGCAGGAGCACTAACTTTGTTCTCTAATCTACTTTCCTTTCCTTTTCATTGAGAATTGAGACCCCTCCTCTACATTTATTATATTGATGCTCCTCATTTCCTCGCCTCCAAATGGACACCAAATCCCAGTCCTTTTTTCGGAATCAGTAGTATGTACATTGAACAATGTACAATGAAGAATGTAGATGGTAAATAGATGTTTGTTTAAACATGTAGATGATGTTCATGAATGTCTCAATTGAACATTGGACTGAAACGTACAATTATTATTATTGTTATTATTTTCATGCCTTGTCATACAAAAACAAGTTAAATAATTTTGACAGATTCTGTAGTGAAAACATCAAAGAGCTCTTTTTTTAGTCCCTCATAAGGGTTTGATTAATAGAAAACAACAGGAATTTCAATTTTCCACATTACATGTTCCTTTGCTTTGTCAGAGTCCAGAGTCCTTTGTCAAACTACAAAACTGTACAAACAACCAATTACAAAAGTCATGCAGACTATAGAATTAAAATACAGGAATTGCTGGAATATTGAGAATCGAGTATCCAGGATCAAGTAGATATCTGTGTGTAAAAAATCATTCGTCCATTGTCTATTGTCCATTCTTCATTTCCCATTGTCCAGGTGGATATGTCAAGTAAAACAACCTACATTTGTGTACATGTGTACATCACAACTCGGTATAACAAAAGCCAGTTTTTGGAAGCCTTGTTCCATCCTTCCAGCTCTTGGCGTAAATTTACTACAAAATACACAATACACAATACAGATACTCGTGTACTACATAATAAAGGAAGTGAGCGAAAATAAGTTGAACATGACCACAACTGCCTCTATCAAAAGTTTCCCTTAGTTTCTCCACTGGTCAACCTGGACTCAATGCTCTATAGACTCTGGAATTTTGGTGTGGAATCAATCCTTTCATATTGCCTCAATACTTTTTTGTCTGGCTCACGACTCACGACTCTCGACTCTTGACTCAAGAGTCAAGAATCAAGAATTAAGAATCGAGAATGGAAATGACAATGGAGAAAGTGTAGAAAGTAGAAAAGAGAAAGCATTTTGGTCAATACAGGATTCGCATCTATGGGTGTGAAAAGTGATGAGTACAGAAAAGTACAGAAATGTACTACAGCTCAATTCTCAATCCAACACACTCCACACATAGCACAGCACAGCATAGTACTTGGGTAAACAATTGTTGATAAAGGGGTAAATAACAAGGACAGTACAAATATTCTACTCCGACTTCTACTCTGTCTCATACTCAACACTCAATGGTCAATGCTCAATACTCAATGGTCAATAGATATGAACTTGGATTTGTAGGTGAGTGAAGGCGCGTAGATATTATTTTACTCGCCACTGGTAAAAACATGGGAAAATATCCATGTTCTCCCAGAAATCTCACCAATATTTGCACTGCCGTTCATCCAACAACTTTCAAATGGTGCTCAACTCGAGGAATTTTTTCTTTTTTCTTCTCTCCTTCTCTCCCCACATCTCAAAAAGTCATAATGATTGCTGCTACTCAAGTCTCCAGACCGGGGGCTGATTAATGGTTAAACTTGTGTAGTTTCACTTCCAGCCTGCCACTCCAATACACGTGTACTGTGTACTCGCAAAAATGGAAATGGCAAAAAATATTACTGCACCATGTACACTGTGCACTGTACATTGTACATTATACACTCGCGAATCTAGAATCTAGAATCTGGAATGTATTCTCCCCGTTTCGATTGTGTTATTAATACAACAGTTCTCCTGATTATTGTTGGTATTATTATTATTATTCCTCGGAATTTCCGTTCTCCCTGGGAAAAACACCGTTTCTGGACAATAGAGCAGAATTAGTAAACTACAGTATCATATTAATCAGACTGTCAACAAATACACAAGTCACACGTGTCGTACTTTATGCTTTATACTCCATTTCGCCATTCTCCAGTTCTGTATGTAGTTCTCCAGTTCTCCAGTTCTGAATTCTTCACTCGTTGTAGGATTGAAAGAAACTACCAAAATTCCTACGACATATACTTTTACAATATTTTTTACTACACCCAATCATCAAATTAGAACCATTTGTACCATTGAGAAAACTTTTCTGACTCTTATAGTTATTCTCATTATTATTGATTCGCATTTCTCAGCCTACTCATTTTTTTCAGCTTTCACTAACAGATTAAGAAATTCGAAATGAGAAAGGAAATCGTAGATTCAATTATGCTCTCTCGTGTACCATTACCGTAAAAAAATTGGTGATAAATTTACATGTAAATTTTACACTGGACATGTTACTCTCAACTCTCTTACTCTTACTCATGAAACTCGGGTAAATATAGGCAATAAAAGAACTATTTACATGACAAATTACAAAATTAACTAATTATTTTTGGTAGATCATTTAGGTGGAAAAGTTAAAGACTACTTGTTTTAGCAGCTTTAGCTGGCTAACAAAAGATACGTGGATCATCAATCCAGAAACCAGAATTTCGTATATATTTATTCATTTCAAAAATTAGCCTAAAAACTCAAGAGTTAAATGGGTATTGTAAGAAAGGCTGTAGAGAATATCACAGGAGAAATGTACATGGGAATTTAAATGGAGAGTTTAGAATAACAATCAATAAATGACATGTTTACATATAAACAGAAAAGCATTCTGGGTGGTTCCATCTTCCATCTTCCATCAACAGGATCATGACACGACATGGGATATGACATGACATGAAATGAACGTAGACGTGTATCTAGATGTATAATGTACAAATGTGATGTGGACGAGAACGTGCACCGAAAAACCGAAAAAAAACAACAGAACACTGACAATGTAAAATGCACAGATCTATTTGTAGTTTGTATAGATTATAGAATATAGAATATAGATGTACTGCATAAACTATGCACTTTTATTATCTGATGCATAAACAAGGAATTGGAATTTTGAATTTTGTATGAGACGGGTAAATCACGTACACCGTACACCGTACAATGTACAATGTACAGTGATGATAGGTCAAAGAACTATACGGGAGAATTTTTTGTTTAATATTTCCCACAGCCCACCAAACCAAACGCAGAACGTCGAGCACAGAACATTTTCCACCATCCACCATCTGCTTCTCTGTCTTGGGATTCTGGGCTTAAATTAGTATTTTTAAGGTTCGAGGGCAGAACTAATGTTGTTCCTCTTTGGATTTTTTACTTGCTTTTTATTCACAGTAAACCGTAATATTGTGTCTTTAGTGTTCAGTGTACAGAAAATGGGAAATAAAATAGCATGTTGAATTTTGGATTTATTACGAGCAACTGTGAATGCTGTGAATTGTGAATATGATGAGGCAACTGTCTATTATAGATTATAGCTTATAGCTTAAAGCTGATAGCTTGTAGTTTGTAGTTTATAGTACACACTGTACCAGGTTAAAAAAAGGTCTTTTGAAAGTTGAAGAGTAGTGAAACTGTAACTGAGTGAAAACAATGGAGATGAAGACAAATCCAGGAAGTTCTATTCTGTATTCTATATTCTCTATCATGCGTCCGGATTTTCTCTGGTGGATCGATCAAGTAACAATTTAAAGGAGAATAATAGAAACAAAGCTTGTACAAAATGAGGAAATATATCACCAAAAATTGCCTGTCGTCCCCATTGTCATTCCCTTCCTCTTTGTCATTAAATATTCAATCAGAGACACGGGGGAAATAGGAGCATTTTCCATTTCTTACACGTTCCTCACAACCTTATGTACTATGTACAAAAGATATGATGAAGAGTGAATACTGTACAATGTGCATACGCACATTTTGGATGTGTTCCCCTACGTAAGAGATGCATATTACTATCCTTGTGGAAATGGAAGAATTTGTACTGAAAATAAAGATAGATTTTTGTACATTCAACCTGTTTCTAAATTCCATGGTTCAAAATTCAAAATTTGTATACAAGTGTTTGCATTTTAATCCAGAATTTCATCTTCATGTTGTATTTTGTATCCATCCAAAATTCAAAAATACAAAATGCATAAAAAAGCCAGAGGAAGCTTTCTCTTCAGAGTTCAGAGTGTAAGAGAAAGAAATGCTTCGTGTCACCTTTATGAGATTTTTCTTATGCATATGCAATACCTTTGACTTTTGACTCTTGACTCTTGACTTTTGACATTACAGACAATCATTAGAATAATCCAATAATAACTGTGTGGATGTTGTACACGTGTAAATAAAATTTGGAAATTTGTACTTCCTTTTTTTTACCTACAATCTACCTACAACGTATAATGTACAATGTACAGTCTTCAGTGTACAGAGCAGAGGTAGAAAATTATGACAAGTCTCTGGGATCCCAAAGCTATTATAGACTTGCGACTTTCTGCCCCATGTATATATTTGAGATTTGAGAAAGAGACTATCTCCAAGCTAAACTGTATAAAACAAACTAAGATAATATGAAATGGATCATAGGAGCAGTAGGACATGGGTATAAATGTTCCACATGTACAACTGTACATGTGGAAGTGAAAACATGAGATATCAGATATCAAGGAGTGTGAATAATTTACAGCTGTTGTAAAAATGAGAGAGAAAACTTTGAGAATTTATGTGCATCAAGAATATTATATGGTCCATATGACAACTTTGAAGGCTCAGTTTTCCCATGTACCTTTTATGTTTTATGTTGATATGTAGGTATCTACAATCTACAATCTACGGGCATTACAGAATAGAGAATGCAACTGAGACTGGAATCCACTCTACTCTCTACTCTGTACTGGGATACAATCTGTATTATATTTTTCTAGGAAAAAATCCAAGTAAATGAACAATTTTTGGATGAGCGAAAGCAGAAATAACCAGTAACCAGTAACCAGCTCTTCACTCTTCACTCGTCACTATCAGAATCATGTACAATGTACATGCATGTTATATTAGTACATATGAGTACTACATTGAAATAGGCTGAAGATGCTTATCCTTGGGCTTAAATACACACGTGTACATTATCACAAGTAGGAATTGCCTAGTAAAAAGAAGTGCAGTTTTAATTAAAGTCGGCAATTTATGGACGTAGATACTCGACTTTTTTTTCCTGTTCGGTCTTCATTGTTCATTGCTCAGTGCTCAGTGTAAGCAAAAACAAGAGTGAAAGTTTCAAACTTTTCTAATTACTATGTACTCGGATTGCACCTCCAACATCCAACACCAACACCAACATGAAAGTATCGCACATCGTACATCGTACATTGCACACATCACACATGTAAAGTGTAAAGTGTGGTGTGGTGTGGTCCAAGGATTTTCCTCTATCTAGTTTCTAGTTTCTGCTATCTACACAATGTACAGAGTACAATCTACAGCTTGTAAAAAGTGTAAATGCACCGTGTAAACATTGAGAATAAATAAGTATGAAAATAAACAAACATTTTTACAAAATACACAATAAAAATCAAGTGAGTGACAACATCTTTATGAATTGCCTGTCTTTATGAACAGTAAAAAGTAAAGAGTAGAGAGTTACCCAGTACTACTATATTATGTTAGATGTAGGTGTTCTTACATTTGTACTGCATATCGCACATCTTACACCTTGTATAGCTTATAGAGTATCGGAATTTTTTTTACGTACCTTCTAAAATCTCGAGACCAGCAGGCGTAGATAACCTGTATGGTAAAATAACACAAACACAAATAACATAATTTTTTTTTTGTCATTTCATGGCAAACTGTACATTAAACTTTTATTTCACCCTGACGAAAAGCATTTAAGAGCCTTTTTTTTTGTTTTTCTTTAATCCAGAATCCAAAATCCAGTGAAAATTAAACAAACTCTCCAAATACCTACAATCGCAATGTAAAACTATCTGTATAGATCTACATCTGCATGTACTGAGTATTTAGAGTTTACAAGTAATATAACAGAAACATTAAACATGTCTAATAAAAAGGTTGTGAAAGTAAAAAGTACAAAGTACAATGTTCAACGGTCATGGTCGACATAATGTAGATCTATACAAACATATGACCGGTCATTTTTGGCAACAACTTTCATTTTAAAAAACAAGGCTATTAAAACTATAAGACGTATTTACTATTTAATATAATATATTATGTGTAATGTACAATTTATCACGTGTATAGTGTAAAATTGAATGGCTCTGAATTTTTTGTTATTTTTTTGTTCTCAATCTCAAACCTAAACTGTTACAAACACCCACCATTTTATGGTAGAATTTATGGAGAAAAAAAAGTAAAATTTAATTTTTCTTACCGGATTCATTCCAGAATTAATCCAGCCACCCCACTGAAAACGAAAAAGAAAACGGTTCAAGAACAGAGCATGAAAAATTACAGTACAACTTTTATTATACACACAAAGTTGACATATACTTTATACTTTATTCTATGTTTTACATACGATATAATGGGAATTGAGAATTGAGAATGAACGAGGAGTTTAAAAGGAAAAAAAAGTCTCACCAAGCTGATGCTGGTTACAAGCTGTGCCTTGTCAAGACAGGTTTTACAAATGCCCGACAAGAGATTGGTTATAAAGAATGGCAACCAACACGCGATGAACACACCCATTACAATTCCTGTAAAAATCAACCAGGAAAAATCCAAATTCAGTCCCATTTTTTACATGGAATAAAAACATGAAACAGTTTTTGTTTCTCCTTTTTTATTCAAGGTTAAAGATTTTGAACCTTTTATACTAATTTTTATTAGATATTTATGAACAAAGTAACACCAAACAGTGTAAAGTCAAAAGTAAACAAAGTAAAGAAAAAACTGTAACTTTGTTCAACTGCATTTTTTTTTTTGGAAATTTAAAAGGTTATTGAGATAAAATCCTGAATGAATCACTAATAAAATCGACTTATCAAGAATTGCAAAAAATATACATTACACATTACATATTACATTGTACATGAATATACTTGTGTATAAATTCTTTTTGTTCGAAAAAAAATGAGCGTAATCTCATCACATAAAAATTATCTACACAGATTGATTTTTAGTTTTTGGTTCATGATACATGATCCAAGTTTTACTTTCCTCAATATTGTTTTAATGTCGTACACAGTCTATAATGATAATGATAATACACCATGGAGATAAGTAAAAAAAAAAGATGATGAAAGGTTCAGACTTAAGAAATATGATATCTTGTACATTGTACATTGGATATGACGGGAGATGTGACTTGTATAATATGTTACAACTCACAAGTCTTCATGTACAATGTACATATTTGCACATTCATCATACATGAGCCTATGTAATAGATAATACAAGTATAACATGGAATGCACAATTTACGATACACACTTGGTGTAAAAAATACAAAATGTGTGTATCTGTATTTGTATCTGTTTCTGTATTTTCCTTACCCAGTGTCTTGGCAGCTTTCTTTTCCTTGGCAAACTTTGCCAATTTTCTGCTGATACTAAAATTTTTCAAGTTTTTCGGACCCACATTATTTCTTTCTCGAACGGAATTATTTCTTGGAAGCGTGGAGGATGAGCCATTATCATTTGGATTGAGAAGGGCAATATGACCAACGTCCGAGTCACCCTCCGTTGAATTCTGACCTTGTGCTGGGACTCGCTTTGCGTTCCCATGATTCTGATTTTGGAGTTGGTGGTGATGTTGGTTTTGATTTTGATGCTGATGGTGGGATCGGGGAGTTTCATGCTGATTACTACTGTTACTACTATTTGCACCTCCACCCCTGTGAATCCGAAGCTCCATTATCATATCTCCGTCCATACCTTTAAACCCCCACAGAACAATACAAAAACAATAAATAGTACACTAACAATGGTACGTAGTACATGTTACTTTTCCATGTAAACAACTTTAAAGATTTAAAGATGAATACAAAAATTACAAAAATTCATAAAAACTATACTTATCACACTTTAAATTTTTTTATAGCACAAGATAATAAATATATATAATATATATATTATTTTATGCCTCATATTTTTTGTCATGTCTTACAGAGTTTTGTCCCCAGTTTTAGAGATCTGGTTGTTTGTTTTGCCGTTTTGTAGATACGGTAATAAGTAAACACCATAACGAATAGTGGGCCATAAAATGATATGATGGAGGAAAAGACGAGATAGCCCAAATCATCTGTGAATGTACACTCTAGATCTTCTATGGGATGCTCACGAACCGCTCTCCACCACAATATGGCTGCACATGAATAAATAATACAAGTACAAATACAAATAAAAACATACATTTATCAATCTAACAAAAATAAAAACAACAAGTATTATATTCAATATTCAATAGTTGTCTATGAATACAGATATTTACATGGGAAAATTGTAAAAATTAAATATGTTTTACCATTTTACGACACGCCTTTAATTTTTAATGATACGTAAATGCAGTACTGCATTTTTTATTTTTAAGGGTTACAAGTTACAAGTTACAAGAAATGTGAAACAGAAAACAGAAGAGGAAAAATACCTGGAAAAGATATGAGACTGGAAGATGTCCAAACGAGACCTATGAGAAAGCAAGCTTTGGTATTTGTCATTTTTGAAGGATATGAAAATGGATCTGTGATGGCCCAAAACCTATGTCAAAATCAAAATAATATATTATATTATATTATTATTTTAGTTTTACGCCAACAGTCAACAAAACAGTAAACAGTACACATGAGGAGTACTCTTTTAAATTTAGTACTTCATAACGGTAAAATTTCTGGGATTTACATGGTAAAATTGAGTTTTACTTAATAATAATTAGTTCATACCTATCCAGTGAAATCACACATAGATTGAGGATGGATGCAGTGGATGCTAGCACGTCAAATCCTGATGCAAAAGTTATCAGGAAATTCCATATTAATTCTTATATTCGTATAAATTATTCATGCATAATAAAAATCAGTAAAACAAAAATGATGATTGAGGACCAAAAAACTTTTTTATACCGTGCCACAAATCGCAGAATAACTCTCCAAAAATCCATTTTTTATCTAAAACTTCATATATGGCTTGAAATGGCATCACAATCAGACCCACAAGACAATCTGCCACCTAGAAAAGATATGCAAAGATATGTACACTTGTAAAATATAAAAGAAGAAATGCTAAAATACTCTACTATTTACTTCATAGAGTGTTCAGTTTTCAATGGAAAGTGTTCAATGTTCAATGTCAAGTGTTGAGTGTTGGGTGTTCAGACATCAGAATGAAGTTTAGTGATGCAGAATGCAGATGCATATGATATATCTATATGGATGGATTTAATGTTCAAACATTGTGAGCTGAAAATAGAAAGTGTAGAAAGTCTAGAAAATGAAATTGTCAAAGTTGTAGATTGTCGATTGTGGACTTACCGCTAATGAAGTAATAAAGTAATTGGTGACTGAATGTAAATATCGTTCACGTGCCACAGCCACAATCACGAGAACATTCCCAAAAACAGTGCCGACACAGAAACAGAAGAGGAGGATGGCCAAGGCCGGATGTTCAAGCGTCCAGGGAACGGGCTCTACGGTCGTTCCTGGAAATAACGAACTGTCATTCAAAACACTCTGATTGTCTTGTTGGAGGAGAAAGTTTTGATCATCTGTGAAAAATGGGGGCCAGTATGAAGACGGAGAAGCTGAACTTTCCAGAAAAGCACCAGCAGTTCCTCCCATCGTATTCATTTTATTGTTTAACTGCTATTATTATTATTATTATTATTATTATTATTATTATTATTATTATTATTATTATTATTATTATTATTATTTGCACTCAGGTATATTCAATATTCAATAAGAAGAACTCTATTAGTTTTTTTAGGATTATTCTTTGAAATTGTTGAATTTCACATAACGATGAGAAATTAAAAATCACATGGAGAAATGCAAGATCAAGAATCACATGTAGTTTTATTTACTTTTATATCTGCAATATCTTCAATCTGCAGCAATAAAAGTACCAAAAGTCCAAAGTGTTACAAACAATTTTGCAACCTACCTTTTTTATGAAACACTCACAAAACCTTTATTACAAAAGTCAACAATTGGTTTTTGACTTGTCCAATGAAAATGACCACAATTGATTTTAACCTAGTTTAAAAATGGATGTAATGTAATTCACTGAAATTTACACTTTGTTTCACAATTAAACAGGCTTCACTGGGTTGTTTCAGTTTTCCCCACACCATGATTTTGTCAACACTTTAACACTTTGCATTGACTTTCTCTACACTGGATCTTTTCCATTGGAACGGACGTTTCACTTTATCACTTTAATTACTCATTTCACTCTTTTACACATTTTACACATGTTGTACATTGTACATTGTTCATTGTACTAACACCTACAACAATTGCTTTGTAACCTGTGTGAGCCTGCACAAAATTTACATCTTTGTGTACATAATTTGTCTGAGCAGCTCACAGTTCAAAGTGAAAACTTGGTTGCCATCACTCTGTCGAATGTCGAGTTTTCCCTTTGTAACTTTTCTTCTTTAATTTCGTAGCACTCACTTTGTTTCAAAAAATGGAAAACTACACTGTACACTGTACACTTTGCTGAGCTTCAGTTTTCCCTTTGCATTTGCATTTGGATTCGGGTTCGGGTTCGTATTTGATTATAAGCAGGTGGAAGAGTAATGTATCAAGAATCAAGAACCAAGAATCAAGACGTAAGAGTGGCCATTATCAACCTTTCATTTCCTTTCCATTTCCATCCTCATTCCATTCCGACTCTTGTTCAAACTGGAAGCTGGAAATTACATAATCCTCAATGATGATTTCAAGTTGGATTTGAATTTCCATCCAGTTCTCCTCTTACACGACACTATCATTAACGTTAATGTCTCCACTGTCTTTGTCGTTGTCCTCGTCTTGGATGTCTACCTGGAACTCATCCTCTTCACTCCTGTACAACAAGGACACATTTCAAATTAGAATCCGAAAATGAGAGAAATGTATTATTCAAGTGGCACAGTAACAAGCTTCCCTACATTCTACATTCTACATTCTACACTCTACATTCTACATTCTACACAAAACACAAATTACACAAACACAAAATTCAGAATCCAGAATCCATCCAGTAAAACGAGCGGCGCGTCTTCTTCTTGTTCTCTAAATTTTACACTAGATTATTTGAACTGCATATCGTGTAAAACAGGATCACATTTCTCCATGTCTACAAAATAACTGTTTCCTAGTAATTAATAAACTAAAGCACAAGGTATAAACTGTACTCAAAGCTCAATGCTCAATGCTCAATACAAAAAGGTACGAAATTGGAATTCCACAAGAAGTTAGAATAATTGTGCAGTAAAATTTAAATAGGATTCACAATCCACAATACGCGGGAGTTTAATGTAAAATCTCAACTTTTCGTCTTACTACCTCAACAAAAAAGAAAAAAGAGGCGGAAAGATGAAAAGAAAGGGGAAAGTGTGAAAAAAATAAACAATTCCACACACTCTGAAAAATGTTCGGTCTGTTCGGTCTGATTGAACATTGAACTGGACTGAACTGGTGCTGTATCTGTATCTGGTGTGATAATGTACTGAAAACTGCCATGCAATTCCACTGCAATCCAATGGAATGATGTCATGTGATGTAAAGAGTAAAGAGAGAAGGAGGTAAAGGTAAAGGACGTCTCACAACTCTCTCTCTCTCTCCCTGTCAAAATGTGCATAAAATAGAAAAATCCATTGGAAAGTAATACAAAATATACAGTGGAAAATGCTCAATGCTCATGTGTCTCATGTGTGTGTTCTGTTGATATTCAATATGACATATATGTACCATAAACATGTATAATATATATACATATATATTATATATGATGAGTACTGCATTTAGATTATCTTGTGCTAATCCCACTTGGAATGATGATGCATCGCCTCTCTTTTTTGTATTGGCAACTCTTCAATGAGTTTCAAAATGAGACAGCAGAGATAGATACATAAATACTAAATACTCAATACTAAATACACAGATACACACACACACATGGAAGCACCAGAAACGGGAAGAATGAAAGAAACAAGTACAAAGTACAGCAGCCGTTTTG
Source organism: Sminthurinus signatus (assembly GCA_019776565.1). NCBI lineage: Eukaryota > Metazoa > Arthropoda > Collembola > Symphypleona > Katiannidae > Sminthurinus > Sminthurinus signatus. The sequence continues at coordinate 93,354 of JABASP010000019.1, read as the reverse complement.
AAACCATTAGAATGATTGTCAGAAGCATTCCTTTGGTTATATTGGCTGGCTGGTTCGTTGGTTTTTGGTTGGTATTCCCATCCCATGTATTTTTCACTGGATTGGAAATTAACTCAACTTAACTCAGTTCAACAGCAAGAAATAGTCGTTGTCATACGGACTCATACAAAATACAAATACTTAAATACGTAAAAATCCACACATTTTTTTTCTGTCTGTCTATCCACGTTTTCCTACTAACTATCTTTTAACTATGTAACTTCTCCATTCTCCATCCTCCATTCTCAATCCTCAATAATCAGTACAGTATTACTATAATATACTTTTCATTTTCCACCAGGCAAATGCAAAGTACAAATAATGACAATCATGATGATGATGATGAGTCCACACACCACACACATTGACTTTATACTTTATCCTACATGTGTATTTTATATGTTTCAACTTTTTTACATGTGTATGCCTATATTGTGTAAAGATGTGTGAGTGTGGAAGGGATACGTAATTAGAGCAGAAGCAACAGCAGGTTCTTAGTTAAATAAACAGAGCCGTTATACATGTATGTATTGACTATTGAGCATTGAGTGTTCAGTTGCATCTCCACAACTTAATTTCCCAAAAAACCAAAATGGCACGTTTTCCCAAGTTGTACTCTTTACTCTGCACACTGTACATTCTATGTAGCATTTAGTATTTAGTATGTACAATGTACACTGAGCAATCATAGTAATAATACTAATGCTAATACTAATAATAATTATTATAGTTGTCTAGCGAGTACTCATCCACATAAATATTCATTATAATCACTTATTAATTTAAAACTAATAACAGGGTAACTTTTGCACAGTTGGAGTATCTCTGTACTCTGTACTCTGTACAATCATCATTATTCCTTATCCAATATAAGTAAACCCACTGCAGACTGTAGTCTGTACTGTAAAATGTAATGTATTGTGCAGGTATATATAAAATATGAAAATTTGAAAAATTAAAAAAAAATACACAAAATATACAATATATAAGGGTACAAAAAATAATAGAGTTGTAAGTTGTAATTGAAAATCATGTATATGACTGATATTTAAATTTCTAGTGGTTATGTAAAGTGTTGAAAACTATGGAAAATTTTAACCAATGAAAAATGGTACACTGTACAAATACGGTGCAGTGTAAAATGAAAAAAAGTATAAAGTGTGAAGTGTAATACACTGAAGAGTGAAGAGTGGTGATGAGTAATCGGATGACAAATGTGAGGTTCATTGAATATTGAATATGGTTTTGTTCAAGTTGCCCACGGAACCTAGATACATGTGTGATGTGATATGTATAAGATATCATAGGAATATTTTTAGTATTTCAATTCACCACTGCACACCTTGTACAATTTACAATGTACAATTTATAGTCACAGTTGTAGTGTGTGGTGTAGCGTATTGAGGATTGAGGATTGAGGATCACGTAATTCGTAATTCTGTTTTGATATGCTGATAAAGAGATTTAGAGTCTAAACGCAAGAGGTGGATGCGTTTGTGTGATATACTGTATTCTGTATTGTTTAGCTTGTGTTGTTCAGTTTCAGTTTTCAGTGTGTGGAGAAGATAGGATCTAATGATCCAATAATATTTAGACAGATATTCAAATTCAATCATAACATTTGATATGAAATTCAAGAGCTATCTATCTACATGTATCTAGCATTTACGTAATACGTCATGCTAATACATGAAACATAGAACATTGAACGCAGTTTGATTCGGATGGATGACGGATTCTCTATTCTGTATTCTCTGTTTGTGGTATCTATTCAACATGTTTAATATTCTACATTCTAGATTCTAGATTCTAGATTTTATACATAATATTATATACATAGATATTTTAATTTGATACGAGGATGGATGGTCGGTCGGTCGGACGGGAGGATGAGCGGACAACGGACAAACATAAAATGTACATTGATATTGGTTTTGTTTTTCCTCTCTTTACCTTGCCACTTGGAGTTGAATGGAGTTTGGATTTTGGATTTAGGCCTGATTGATATCCCTATCATCAGCATCGTCACAAGTCATAAGTCATAAGTCATAACACACAACAGGCATTTTCAATATCCAACATCCAACAACCTACATTTTGCAAGTATACATACAACGTACATCAAGTGTCATGCTTCATGTTCCATGGTGTAGCTTGTTATTTGTAGGTATTGGATTGACGGCTAGTATTTGTATATATTTGTATATTTTGTGAGCTGCTCTTTGCTCATTTGCTCAGCAGAGTCCTCAGTACTTAAGGAGGTAAAATGAAGAAATGAGACGAGGACAAACTCATTGACATCCCTCCATTCTCCATTCACAAACACAATCACAATCACAATTATACGAATATAATAAGAATGGGAATACAATGGAGCTAAATGGAAGGAGAGGAGTCTTCTATTTTCTATTTTCTAGTGTACAATGTGCACATGAACTAATGTCGTTTTTGGGTGTTCTGGCACTGGCACTGCCACTGGGACTCGACCTCTCTTTTACGCTCTGACTCCAACTTCAAGTCCAACTCCAACTCCAACTCTAATGAATGGATTTAATGAAGGGGCTTAAGAGGAACTGATGGGATTGCTGTTATCAAAAAGCTCCCAAAAAAGGCTGATATGGATTCACTAAACTCTACAGTCTAAACTCTACACTCTACACTCACACACTTACACCAGCAGCAAATACGTGTAGAATACACCAGACACTGTACAGAATGGAGAATGGATGTCGAATTTCCAATGTTGAACGGTTCACTGATCCTCCTCTAAGTCCAGCACCAACAACAACAGCCTTCTGTCATCTCCACTACTCATGATATTGTCTCTCATTCAACTATTCCACTCTTTTATTGTTTTTTTCCTTGTAATTTGAACTAAACATAACATGTGAACGTGAGAGGAGAGACGAAACGAGAAATGAGAAATGAGAGCTGAGTTGATCCACATCCATGTAATTCTCTTGTTTTAACTTACATATACTTTCACACACTTGTTATTATTATATTATTTCCCTTCCCCACATTCTAATTCACATTTCCCCGATTTCTGAAATTGATTTCTCACTTGTTCCACTTCACATTTCCCGTTTTACAAACCTTATGTAAAAAAAACTTAGTATTACTGGGTTTCTTTGTGTTTTTTTTAGGATTTAGTATCAATAATTAGTTTAAATTATTCTTATTGTAATTTTCAAAGAAGAAAAAAATCTTACATTTTATGATTAGAATATTAGAAAATTCATATTAAAGATTGAATTGGTAGTCAAGTAAAATTCCTCCTGGTAGTCACGGAAGTGAAGGGAACAAAGAGAGGGAATCGGAGGAGTTGAGCTGAAACTGTGTAAAACTGGGTTCGTCTGTGTTATGTCCACGTCTTTCATTAATCCTCATTGTTGTTTGTTGTTCTAATGTCCCTTGTACCTTGTACATGTTCACTTTACTTTGTGTATTGTGTATTGTGTACCACACATTATGCCATGTTCTTTAATCTTGTGTTTTGTGGCTGAGGTGTTGGCCAAATCCAAAAGGTGATCAATGTTTACACGACGCTTGGTTTGATTGCTTATTTGGCTCGGCTTGGCTTGAACTCACTTGAGTTGGCTTTGACTTTTGGCCCAATCTCTCAACACTCAACAGTCAAAACTCAACAGTCAAAACTCAACTTTCAACACTCAACACTCACAACATCCCACAAGAACAAGGAGCAAAGAGCAAACACGAAACAAGACGACGAGACAAGTTGAGTTGAGAATGTGGAAGGAAGGAAGAGGAAACTCTTCCGTCTTCAAAGTCCAAACTCGAAACTCGAAACTCAAAACTCAAACTGAGACTGAGAATTGGAATGCTTCAAATGCACAAATACAAAAGTAGAGCTCCAGGACAAAAGTCAACAAAGACGGAAACCGTAAACTGTAAAGTGTAAAACGGCAAGTCACTTGTAGCAGTGGAAGAAAACCAGGAGGAGGATGATGCCGATACCGATTCGGATCTGGATGTGGATGTGGATGAACGATGGGCGATACAGGAACAATATACAACTTGACTTGTACTTGTGTACTTGTGTGTAAATGTGTGTGACGTGACAAGATAGGACAAGATATCCTGGGTGTAGGGGATATTTACGAAGAATTGTCTGTTGCACACTTGCTTTGATTTTTATCCCTTTCCTCACTCACTCTTCACCGTTTTGTCCTCAGTACTTTACTGTAGCCTGTAGTTTGAGTTTGTGTAGTTTGTACTCTGTAAATGTGTGAGGTTAGAGAAAAGTTGAGAAAAAAACAATAATTTGACGGGTGAGAAGGACGAGTATGTGGATTTTTTTTGTACATTTGAGTGTACACTACCTGCAGATATTTATATATATTTATCCTGTATTATGTAATGGTGATTGTATGTGTAGACAAGTTTCCTCACACTACTACTTGTACTTGTACTCGTACTCGTACTGACACTGTCACTGATACTGATACTTTTGCAGTGATACTTCTACTGCGGGATAATAATGGAGCTAGTTTAGTCAGAGAGTGAATGTGAATGTGGCTGTGTGGAGCGAGGGAGAGAGATTCCAAAACCATTCACGACGCTCCAATGACTGAGAATGACTGAAAACCCAAAGAGAGGCAGAGACAGACAGAGACAGAGAGAGACGAGGCAAGAGTGAGAGTGTTGGGTCGTGCTATTTTTTGCAACTCCTCTCTCTCGTTCTCTCTCTTTTACTTTCCGCCACTCGTTCCTCGTTCTCATGCACCAGCTTTCCTCTCCTTTCCTTTGCACAAACGCTCCAGTCAAACTAAACTGAAAGAAATCCATCCAACATGAGCTTAAAGACGGAGCCACGCTCCATACTACAACACACAACACACAAGACATCTTACCAGATTCTCTCTATACCTATCCAACATCACATGTACCCAAGGAACTGTACCATGTACAATGTCGAACCAAGCTGGGAAGTGTACTTGTAGAAATAGGACCAACAGACGGAATTTCCCTGTGCTGGGCTCTTCTTTCTGTGTTTTGTTGTATACATAGAACAAACTGTTGGAAGTTGCACTTGGACTTGAAAAGATTCAGAACAAAGAACCAACTCGTTGTTTTTCTTTCTTAGCTTTAGTCAAGTTGACTAAAATTTCAACTGAGCAGTCGAGTCGGGTAAAGTCAAGTTCGTGCCAAAGAAAGAAGGACAAAGATTGCTCTGTTCTTCTCCTCTCTATTTGTATTTGTAGATATTTGTATTGACTATTTGCCATCCGCCATCCTCTATCCTCCTGCTGCCTGCTGTCTTCTTCTGTTTCGCTCATCCTCGTCCTCATCCTCTTCCTTATCCTTATCCTTATCTTCTTTGCTGGGTGTTTGGCTTGTTTGGCAAATCTTGAATCTTCAGCCAAAATATGTATAATGTATAATGTATAAATACGTGTCTGTATTAAGTATTAAGTATTAAGAGTACAGCGTACAGAATGCAGAGGGGACATGGAGCTGAATAAAGTTGGAGTGTGGAGTAGGCGACTGTCAACAGTCAACAGTCAACAGTGAATAGCTGCTGAATCCGAGAAGTAGGAATAAGAGTCATTCATATTGTATGCACGTTGACATAATGAGAGAAAATAAATAGCTTCTGGACAATCCAAGTCAAAACCAAATCAAACACAAGTTTTAGCAAGATGAAGATAAAACAGAGCACAGGGAATCCTACAACTCAGAGTGTATAATGTATAATGCATGATGATGCATGTGGAAAAAAACTGGAGGAAAATGAGTACATGTATGGGAAATAAAGAGTATTATACAGATTCTACGGGGATGAAATGAGATGAAGAGATGAGATGACGGGAGATGAGATACAGTTGGAAAGAGCGGAAAAGAACAAAGGGAAACACTTGGAATTTCTATTGCCCTTCTTATTTGATATTTGACTTCTTTGTCACAAGCCAAACAACCAAAGTCGAAAGCCGAAAGCCGAAAGTGAGAGGATTTGAAAACGGAAAACAAACTGTTCTTTTTGCTTCTTTCTTTCTTTTTTTCTTGTCGCCTTCGCTTTGCTTTGCTTTGCTTTGGAAGTTGGGAGTTGGATGTTGGAAAAACTCGTTTACTTATGCTTAGCCCGTGAGTGAAAACTGTTTATGTCGACAGTAATGTGATTGAGTAAAGAGAAGAAAAGAGAGAATTCTGTCTTTCTGTCTTTTCCCATGTCTCTGGAATCTGGAACCTGGAATCGCGAATCCATCTTAAATCTCGTATCTAGTATCTAGAATCCTCTCCATCTCCTTCTTTTCCCAAATAAGCTTCGTTGGCTTCTTCTCTCTCAAACGTGACTGGAGCTTACTCTTCAACTTCCGTCTTGAACATGTGATTTCTCCGCTCCGCCAAAAACCTCAATAATATTCGTCACATAAAATAGAATAAGCATAACACTACAGATAAACGAGATGGAGATGAGAAGGAGGGAGAGGACTCAAAGTTAAATCTAAAAATCTGAACTTCAATTCATGTCACCTTCACAACTACAACTACAACTGTACATTGTACACTATAAATGCATGTCCTTGGTTCTCCTGTACTTTTGTATACTGTAAAGCATAAAGTGTAGAATGTCGAATGTAGAAAGTAGAGTGGAATCCGGAAAAGGTTGGTAATACAAAGTTGTGCTAATAGTCATAAACAGAACATGTATATTGTATATCTACACACCGTTGGCAATCTTTCACTCATCTCTCTTCCGCTTCCTTTTTTGTCACCATTTCTTATACCTGTGACTTGACTTGACTTGGCTTGGCTTGACTTGGCTTTGGCTTTAGCTTTAGTCAGGAAATAAATGTGTATGCTCACTGTTGATATTCATCATTTTGCTTAGAGTTGTACAATCTCCCATCTACAATCTACAATCTACACGGAGTGACAAAATCAATCAATGCCTTTAAAATGTGGTGTTTACATGCATAATGCATCATGGTTGTCTACCTGGACCAGGATGTGGATTTGGATTTGGATTTGGGTCGATTCGGCTTAAGATGATCTTGACATGTGCGCTTTACTCTTTACTCTTTACACTACATTTTATATTTATATTAAACGCATTGCACACAAACTGCTCACTGCACACAGAAATCTGTATGTATTTTATACATTTCATGTTCACAGTTCACAGTTGAGTTGACAACATTTCTGATTTCTGATAGTTGAGAAACCTCCCATAACTTTCATCCTCTTTTCTCCTGGACTGTTTACCAAGTTTATGGACACAGCATAATATTTACTGTGTACTATTTAGATGGAAGGGAATAAATATATGAATGTTTTTGACTACTAAGCATTCCTGCGGCGGCCCACTTCAGCTTACTTAATCATTTCTTTAGTCGTAATCATAATCATAATGGTGACGGTGTTTGGGATGTGGGATTTGGAGGACGAGGAGGCGGAAGGAGGGAATGAATGTGGATTTGGGGAATCTACCTTGTACACTGTGCACATTTTAAACATTGTGGAGCTCTGTGCGTCTGTACACGTAATTTAGATGAAATCTACACCCTATTCTATATTCCCGGTAAACTACTCACAAAAAGCGTATACATTATACATATAATGCACATGTAGACTACGCGGAACACGGACTGTGATAAAGCAGCAAAGTAATTGGATTACAGCGTATACCAACCGAATAAACTCAACAGCATCAGGTTCTCTTTCTCTTTCTCTCTCTTCCGCCTTCCTCCAAAGTTACGTGCGAATTCTCTCCCTCAACACCAGCACCAGCATAAGTATTCAAATCCAGCTCCACTTCCAGATTCAGACAAAGATCCAGACAAAGATTCCATTTGACCCACTCTCTTGAAAAGTGCTTTGACTAAGTATTACATGTACCTCTTATTTTCACATACTTTTCACTTTTCACCCACTCCCTCCAACTGAAACACTCAAACTGAACATCATGACCATAATAATACATAATACATATGGAGATTTTAATCCAACTTTGAAATCTGAAATTTGGAACCCAAAGCCTCCATTTCTTGGTAATTTAGCAGTGGGACAACTTGGACTTCTACTCTAACAGTTGTCTGCTGAGAAAGTGGATGAGACCCAGAACCAGAACCAGACCAAAGCGGGACCGGATACATGAAACCGGAAGACATTCAAACTTTCCATGTTTCGGTACTCACAACTCACAAGCTTCCCACATTATTTTATAGAGATGCGAGGGATGAGATGAAAGGTGTTGTTACTTATGGATTGCCATATCTTTTTCATGAAACGGTGTACATTGTACATCATAACGTATTTTGACTATTACCACATTTCACATTACACGGAAACAGTGGAACGGTGTTGCTCACAATAAATTTCAAGGTACATTTCTAATTTCTATGTAGATCATCCCAGCTGAAGCAACCTTTACTTTTAAGGATTTGAAGGCTGGGAAAGTTTTCATTTTCAAGATTACTATGGAAATATGGAAATGTGGAATTTTGAGGACATTCGGAATTCCCAATTCCAAGTCTTTGATACGAATAATTCAAACTCGAGTAGACTTTACTCATGTTTCAGTGGTATAAGGTTGTCTTGTTACTTGTTACACAACCCAAAAGGAACTCGCTATTGAATAATTGAGAGTTCACTAAAGTAAAAGGATTGAGGATTGAGTATAAAACAGAAGAAAACAAACAGTTTTAGCAGTTGTAATATCTTTTGTAGTACTTTTAATTGGAATAAATTTCAAAGGGCAACAAGTATACTTAAAATACTAGGCATCAGTCATTACACTGTTGTTTTTTTATAAAAAGAATGAAAACGATGTAAATATTATAATTTTTTTTTATTTCGAAAATTTGGAGGAATTTTTACTACTTGTGACATTCTTGTAATAGTATGCAAAAGTATTCCACAGTCTAAATTTTGTACACTAAGAAGTTGCTGGTTGCTGGCTGCTGGTTTTGTCAGAGTCCGGAGTCCTAGTTATAATTTATCATTTACAGATATATGTACGATGTACTTGGTGGCGGAGTGTCAAGTTGAGTGTATACATAAATAAATGTGTATTTATTTATATGGATATCTTTGTATCGTGCATATTTGTACATAGTTTATACATTGTACATTGTACATGTGAAGTGGAACAAAAAGGATCAGGTCAAAGTCAAGTCAAGTAAAGAAGAAAGAGAGAGAGAGAGAGAGAGAGCCGCAGTAGACATTGGGTTGGCTGGCTGGTGAATCACATTACATGATGGCTGAAGATTGATTGTTCAGTCAAGGAGATGACAAGGAACAAGGAACAACGGAGCAGACAAGAGTTTACTCTAAATTTGTTGTTCCACATAAATGAACTTGCAATGTCGCCGTGTATCCCCCAATTTCCAACCAACTACAATACAATGCATGAACTTGTACACTTTACACATAGACTTTGTATTTATAATTCGTAATAGATACTATCTTGCTTTAGTTGGCTCAATCCGTGTTGTACTGTACATTGTACACTTTATTCTGTTATTTTTATGTAGGAGTCTGGAGGGAAGATAAATAATACAGACTAGAAACTACAGTTTTTTGAGTAATTCTTGAGCTTTTTTGTTCCACAGCATCCTCATCACTTTTATCTCTAACGTATAAATATTATGTACTTTGTACTCTCCATTTTTTATCAGGCTCAGCTTCAGCTTCAGATTCGGCCTGGATATGGGATATGAATTGCATTTTCTTCTTGTTCTTCTTGTTCTTCTTGGATTGAATTGGATTGTTGACGTCCAAATTTGATTAATAATGCTTTGTTATTTATACATGGCTAGATTATGTGTCTGGATTCTACATTCTAGATTTTAGCATGTAGAATGTACAATGTACAATCTCTGATCTCTAGTCCCTCTATCATCTGACGTCCGTCGCAAACTTTAGAATTTTGATTTGAAATGTCGTACCACATCTATAGAAATCTGGTCTGGTTGAGATTATTTTGTATTTGTATAAGATTAGTTAATTTTTCCTTGAAAATTCCTTGAAAAAGTACAAGAAATGAATATTATATTTTTCGAGTAAAACTGGGGTACAATAGTAAATACTGCGGCGTATTTTTGAAGACAAATTCATGTGTGCATTGCCTTTATTGTATGGTGTAGGGACCGCATAAAGTTGCTACAACCACATCCACAATCCACGAATAGCGTATAATATAATCGATGTATAATGTATACGATGTAGTAAGCTTAGCAAATTACAGGGATATTGAATTATGGGAGAAAAGTAGTGTAGGAGTTTACCGTCAAATTATTATTATTGTTGTTATTACAGGTATTATTCGTAGAAAGCATGTGGAAAGTACATACGAATGCATGTCTTAAAGTAGAAGCGTGTGATTTTTGTAGGTTGTTTCATGTTTCGGTTTTGTACGTAGTTAACGGTCAATGGTAACGTGTGCTTGTACAATGTACAATTTACATTGTACATGTGCGTGTTGAATGTTGAATGCTCAAGCTTCTAACGTGTACAATTTTCAAGCTTGTACAACTTGTAGAAGCTTGTAATGTTTTTCGCTAACCATGCGAAAATGAGTGAAAGAAGAGGAAGCAGGATCAACCCAGTCCAGTCCAGTCCAATCCGATCCGACCGATCCAATTCAATACAAGTCAAGTAAAACTATTGAGTAAAGTGCCGGGAAAGGAACCATCTGATAAAGTCCCTCACGCTTCTCTTTGCCTTTCCGCGTGTATTCTTGCTTCTTGAGCTTCCCATTTCATAATAAGTAGTTTCAAGTAGAAACGGAGAGTTTGTAGTTTGCCTGTTGAGAAAATTCTCTTCACTCTTCTCATTTTCCTTGTTTTAGCCCTCACGTCTTAGTCTCCAATCCCAAATACACACTGAGTGAAAGTGAGGCATGGGATAGCATGGGACGTAGTGGTAGTAAAAACGAGAGAGACTTAGTCAACAGTCAACTAATGGCCAATAGAAAGTGTGCAAGAAAGTAACATTATTATCACTCCTTATCCCTCCCTCATCCCAGTAGACAGTGTATAATATGTTAGGTAACTCTTAGCAAATTTGTTCTCCATTCTCATTTTATTGCTTTTTAAATGAGTTTACACAATCTAATCACTACATAATCACTCATAAGTACACACTACACAATACAAAATATACACTAAATATACACACTTAAAATCTCATTGTACTTTTCATAGCCTCTTCTTTACGTTATTCATTGTCTGTGTATGAATTTACCTTTCAATTAGCCGTTTCAATTAAAAAAGTAATATCTTTAATCTTTATACATAAGACATAAGAATCATGAATAATATTATAAATTATCCAGATTTTAAACCATGCTACAAAAAGTTTAACAATGGAGATCGTGAAGAAGCACACAACACACAGATGAAAATCAAGTATAATTTGTAATACTCTTTGATTTTGGTTTTCACGGTCATCGTCTCCATATGCTAACTTGCATGTTGTATTCTACATTTTACATGCTACTAAATAATCACATTGTACAAAGGGTATGTTTTACCAGTTCCAGTGAATGCAAACTAGGGTATTCAGGTCAAGTCAAGGATGACTAATAAAATCTGTGTGTTATGGATGTACAATGTACAATGTACAGAGTATGCATCACAATAAGGGACGTTGTGCAAGTGTGACCTAATTTTACATTTTACATAGATAGATATCATATGACTGGAGATCTTGTCTCTTCTTAACCTGGGCTATAGTATGCAACAGTGTCAAAATTTGAAAACATCATTATATCATGCGGTTTCTATAAATTTGCACGGATTCAAGAACCACGATGACTAATGCTTAATCTCTCATCAATACCTATCTGTAAGTGTATAGTATATAGTTATAGTGTATAGTTTGAATATTGAACCGTTTACAGTTTCCAAAGATTTTAAAAATACTATTTAAAAGCATACAGTAGATATTTAATATTTAAGCAAACACAGCAAGGACATGAGCACAGAATAAAATAAAAAGTAGACACGAGCTTTTTATCATGTATCATGTATGTGTATTCCGAGTATAATTGTACAGTGACTCATTCTTCACACATCAAAGTCTATTTATTATTTAGTTGAGTATTTTGTATTTTGTGTTTTGTAATTTCTGTTCCCATCTGGCAAGTAATTTAAACAAGCAACAGAGCACCATGTAAAAATGTACAGTGTGAATTGTGGATGTAGTAAAAAGTCGGCAGTCGGCAGCCTTTTTGTTTGTCAACCAACATCCAACATGAGTTGGGTTCATTGTGATTTCCATCAGGCATAATAAATTAGGTAATCGTCAACCATTGACACTAATTGTTAAAGTCACATGTGTGTATAGTGTATAGTATGTATTTATTATATTATGATGTATTATGTATGTTCATGTGCTCCATACTGTACATTGTACGAATACATTGTGCCTGCACACATTTGTCCACGTAGATATCTTCCTTTCACAAACTACAAACTACTCATGTGACGAAAGACATGAAGAAAAAGAATATAAATGGAAATGGAGAAAGATCAGAATGATGAGGTTCATGTTTGTTATTCTTTTTACCAAGGGACATTTTACATTTTGGATTTTGAGTCTGGAGCCTAGAGTCTTGAGAAGACGTAAATAAATAAATAAATATAACGGAGACACAAACATGTACAATTTAAAATGTACCATAGAGCATACACGTTTTAGATCTGTCTATGTCTATAATACACATGTACTCAGGACATGCCTCACAAGAGATAGAGAACGATAGAGAGAGAGAAAAATGTTCTAAAATTACTAGAATTACAACACGATTAGCATTTTATAAAAGGAGTGTCAAAAGATTTATGGATATTGTCATCCTCATCATCATTATCATTACCAGTATCATTACGAGGTTTAGTACAAGAATTTCAACTCAATTCAAAGCTGAGAGAAGCTAAAAAGCTCAAAGTTGACTCTGAATTTGAACCAGAACCAGAACCTTGCTCTCAAGTTTTAACTTGAGAATTGGTGACTTGGTGAGCCCCAAGAAGTTGGAAGAAAAAACTGCCTTGTCTATTCACCAATTTTCTGTCTCACTTCTCCTTCTTGTAAATCTATATAATATGTAATATGTACTGTACACTGTGCACTTTACAGAATACTTTGCAGTTCTAGACACTCTCTAAACTGTAAACTCTAAACTGTAAACTCAACATTCTACACTCTACACTCTACACTTTACATGCTCCTTGTATGTGTAATGTGCACAATATTTTATGCATGTGTGCTGGAATGAGACCATGTAAATTTTAGATTTTAGATTGTACAAGTTACACAAGTAGAGAACAAGACAGGCGTTATAAAAGTCATGATTTATTTACAAAGATACACCTGGTTCATATGTACAACTCACTCATGGAGTTGGCTTGCTTCGGTTTCGACTTCAGCCTCAGCATCGGTTTGGCTTGGCATGTCACGTCATAGAAAATTGCACGGTTACATCCACATTCTACATTTTACATTCTACATGGAACAGTTTTCCCCTGTGGTAGCTTACGGTGCGTTTTTTTTTTTGAGTTTGTTCGTTTGTTCCTTCATTTCCATGTTTGCATGCACAGTTGTAAGTTGTAATACTCTGTACTCTGTATTTTGTGTACTGTGTACAACAGAGAGAGAGAGAGAGAGAGAGAGACTGGTGTGGAGTGCGGTTAGTTGGTTCTCGCCAGAAATATCTGTATTATTACTATTATTCTTAATAGCGACAAGTTGGAAATCTGCAAAGGTACATACAGATTCTAGATTCTAGATACTCACAACTCACGAGAGAAGGGAATTGAGAATGCTTTCAAATTTCAATATGCACTCCACACTCCACACTGAACACACACACACCCTCACAAAAGAGAGCAAGTGGGTACACATAAAAGTGTTTCATGTACATTCATGTTCAATATAAGATATAAGAGTGAGCTACTCCAATCTACAATCTACATAATCTATCTTTAATAAATATTTCCATGTTACACAACATTCCTCACACTAATACGCTACGGCATTTTACATTTTACATGTAAAATAAAATGTTGAGCATTCCGTATTGAGTATTGAGCATTGAGGATTGAAATGAGTATAGAGTGCTGAGTGTTGAGCATACCTGTGAAAAGAGCCAAAAAGCTAACATTTAAATAGCTTTTATGTAGACATTCTGTATTATGTACACTGTACACTGTACATCGTGCACTGCACGTAAAGGAGAGACAGAAACATATTTTGTACTATACATTATAACATGTACTTTATACTTTATACCATGACAAGCCTTCACACATCCCGTATTAAAAAGAGATGTTTTGTGCTCTGGTATAAAATTGGGAAAATACTCAATGTTTAGGCTGTAATGAGTTTTTTGTATTGACACAGGACACAGACCACTGTACATTGTAGATGGTAGATTGTGGCACATACAAGAGTAAAAAGAGATGAGGACTAGGAGGATTTAGGTGATGATGATGATGATGTGTAGTATCAATATGAGATGAAGTAGACTGACGGTGGCGGGGCTTGGGTTGTCGGTACTTGTTCTTGGATCTTTGAAAATACAGATATTGAAATCTGTCCATGGAGACAAAGTGCAGTGTGCGAATCCGGATGATGATGATGGTGATGGCAAGTACTTGTACTTTTAGTGCAAAAAGGCAAAGCCGAATACAAACACAAACATTCTTGGATATACAAGATACACTACGCATAACGATACACTTGAAAAGCTTGTATAATGTACAAGTATGTAGACTGTAGACTGTAGACTGAGTTGCAAATATGAGACAAACCTCTCTTGAACCTTTAGTTTTCAATGCTGAGTGTTGAATGGGGAATGTTGGAATGTTTTCCTCGAACCTCGGCTTTTGGTCCGCGCTCCATGTTCCCTATTCCATTTTCCATATCCAGTGTTCAATGTTCAGTGTGCAAGGGTAATATTAAATAGACATGTATGGAAAATAGAAAAAGACAAGCGCCTCGTGTCTCATGTCTGATGATATCTTTAGCTCAACATGTCAAAAAGTTTTGACTGAAAACCGATTGAATTTTCCATCTTCCCCTTTCTGCCCAATTATGTCTACACTCTACACTCCACACTCTACACTTTACACATTCTGTGATATATGTGCTGCACCGTTTCATTCTTCCTCCTCCTGCTCTGCACTCTGAACTCTGTCCAATATCGTGCCTTGTGCCCATTTCTTGAACTGTTCATCTGCAAAAGAAAAGCGAAGAAGAGATGATAAATAGGGACGATTGACAATGGTGCGGTTTGGTGTGAGGTAGCTAAGAGATAGTAGGCAAGGCAAATGTACCAAAAACCATACCACTTCGTCCTGGGCTTCATTCACTGAAAAAATATTCAACATGCAGCGCGTTCAAGTGAAAATTCAAGTTTTCCCTCCCTCTTTTCTTCTCTGTCTGACTGGCACATTATATATAAAAGAAATCAACAAATCCTGGTTGAAATTTCAATTTCATGAAAAAACTGTTGCCTTTTCACTTTTCACAGAGTAGACAAAATCCTGGCTACACACTACAGCACACATTATCCATGTATCTACTCATATGGATGGGTGTGTGTGTGTGTACATTGTACATATCTGGAGTCAAATAATGTAAAACGGAGAAATAAGCAGAGGAAGAAAGCAGAAAAAGTCAAACCGAATCAAGAAAAACGAACGTTTTGGTTTGTTTGCATAGCACATTGCACATTCTATTCAACATTTCCACGGAGGTGCTCCTCTCTTTCTTTCGTTCTTTTTCTCTGCTCTCTCCACTCAACCTCAAAGATGGAAATTGCACAGTGAAGATGAGACAGGATCTATTTGGATTTTGGATTCTAGAATATAGAATATAGAATAAAGCTAAAAAGTTCAAGTTGGTACTGTGCAATGTATGAAGTATGAAGGAGGTAGAAAAGATTGCTAGAAAATGTCAAAGTCGACGAATTGGAATTCAAAATCAGGAGGAGATGAGACTCTAAAGATTTTAGTTGTCGTCTTTTCCACTTTTCCCTCTTTTCACCATTTCCTCATAAAAAATATTTGTTTAGATAGACGGGGGAAACCAAGTCAACTGACTGTGTAATGCTTCCAGCCCATTGATTCATGATCAGAGTAGAGGAAAGCAAAGCAAAGCATGTGAAAGGAGAGGAAGAGACAAAAATGATATTTCCATTTCTTTTCAGTTTTCAGTGTATTTTCACTCTATTTCGCTCACCTCACACCTCTCTCTCCTTCACCTAGTTCTATCTACTATCTACTATCTACTATCTACTACTTACCACTTACGTCTTACCACAGTTCCCAATTTTGACTTTTCTCTTTTCTCCTTCAAGCTTTAAAGACGGAAAACGGAAACTTGAAAATAAAAGGTAATATTATTTATCATGTAAGTATAATGTACATCTATACAATATTCAATGTACACTGAATGCTACATCTTTACGATTTACGATTTACAATATATATAAGACCATCCGCCGGAAAGTCGAATTGAATTTTTTTTCTACTTTTACTTTTTCTTAAATTGGCCATTGAAAGGTGGCAAAAAATATACATTATACATGTACAAACATACATATATATATATATAAATGTGCTCCTGACGATTATGATGATAACAGAAAAATAAGGTGAAAAAAACTGCAGCAAGTGTGAAAAAGTTTTTAATATTTCATATAATACTTGTTCCCACTTTGCTTTGCATATTTTGTCTTTTTCTTTATGTATACTTTGCATTTTTTTCCACTGTACTTCGTAATATGGAATATGTAATGTAATAAAGTAAAAATATATCCTCTTTTTGAGGTGATTTTGAATCGTCTTAAAAGCATAAATGCTTTAGGCTCCGGAATCCGGAAGCAAAGCTGAGTATGAAGTTTTAAATACTTGTAAAAATAAAAATAAAAGTCTCACATTGCCCCATGCTCTATGTGCATAGTGAGACTAAATACTGCGACCATGTGTTTCCACTAGAGGGCGTAGTTTTATAGTCTCTTAACGCCCCAGTGTACACAGACGGACACGACAATTTTACAATAGTCAGCTTCCCTCCCTAACAAAATGGGACAGATATAACATTGTTATAAGACAGTGTAATAATACTAATGCTACAACAATTCTTTGTACAGTACAATGACTCTCCTAGTTATTTATTCACCCATGGAAATAGAAAAATATAGAAATAGTAATAGACATTAGACATGCTTACTCAAACTTTCCAACCTCAAAGATGGAAAGAAAGGGAAAGAACATGTACTATAGAAAACGGGAATTGAGACGAGACGAGACGACACTAGACCAGATGATGAGACACACGCAGGAGGCACAGCAATGGGACCATACATACTTAAGAAATATGCATATTGTATATTGTATATTTTATATAATATGTAATACATTGTACAGAAAATAGAAAGTCATCGTTTCACGCAGGAAAACTTATTAAAATTTGATGTCTCAGCATAGTGTGTTCATCTTGCAAACTAGATACATTCAAGACTTGAGATTCCAGATTCCCTGTTCTACGTACATATGCAGATGGTAGACGGTAGATTCAGCATTTGGGTTTTTAATACTCTTCAAAATTTCAGGAGCACAACAGAACAGAACAGAAACAGAAACAGTCTGTTGACACAGTGTACCTATACATTATACATATATTTATTTGTGTATGGTAAATATAGTAAATAGTAAAATAGTAAATGATGAATATCTGGAAACTGAAATCTGCAGGTTTGTACACACTACAATGGAAAAGGAGGTCCGATGTACAATACAAATAAACCAGACAAAATAATATTGCACATGGATGTACAATTTTGTATACTTGTGTCTGTTTGCATTCCTATTCGCATTCGTATTCTCATTCGTGTTCGTGTTCGTGTTCGTATTTGTAGGTATATTAGTATATTTTGTAATATTATGTTTTTCTTGTACACTTTGCGCTTTTCCCTGTGCTTTTTTCAGCTCCAAAGAGGTCATGATACAGAATACATAATATTATATCTTGTATCTTGTATAAGATATTATTATGGTATCTTGTTTCGTACTAACGTGATATAATATTGTATGTAATACATAATGTGGTATCCAATAGCGCCTCCCTTATCCCACATCCTTATACAAAAAGAGTCATATAGACTCGAGATATTCTCTTTATTTGTATTTGCGTAGCATCTTGTTCTTGGTTTTGGTTTTGGTTCTGGCTTTTTGGTGGCTCCTTTGGCTTTGAATTTGACTTTGACTTTTGTGACTTTGACTTTAGGATTTTTGCTCATTCCGTCCAAGTTTGGTAAATTGCAAATGTGCTGACGTCCCAAAACTTTCAACTTGTTTAGAGAGAGAAGACGGTAAGTCAACGTTTGTTTGTGCACTGCTCACTGTTCCCCAGATTCTTGATTCTTGATTCTACATTCTACATTCTACATGCTGCATTCTAGGTTCTAGATTCTAGATTGTAGGTTCTAGGTTCTAGGTACGTCAATATAGTTATGACTTCTTGGAACCTATGCATACATAATACATACATATAAATACATTATGTAAATAAATTGTGGACGGTAAGTGTTGAATTTGTGAAGGGAAAATTTACATCCTCCTGTCATCTTCTCCATTTGTTATTTTTTACTTTTCTTTCATGTTATTCATTATTTGTAATTAACTCAATCTTGAGGGACGTGAGGTACATATTATATCAAGTTGTAGTTACTTTTTCCTTTAAAGGCGGCCGCCAATGTTCATGTTCATTTGGCGTGTTATTTGTCATGCATTTGCATCTCTGGGTTCCCTATTTATACTGTGTGCTGTGTACTTTATGCATATCAAATATCAAATATCCGTTTCCTCTTACTTTTATTCGGCTGTTGCGGTAGTCGTAAAAATGAGTGGAAAGTAGAAATTATAGCTTTTGAAGTATTTAATGGCTGCATAAAAAAGTGACCACTGACACTGACCGAGTCTGTGTGCAGTTTGTATGTATTTTGAGTTTTGAGTTATACATTCGAATTATGAGCGGTAACCTTTTTAATACTAATCATAATAATACTAATAATGAAAGTATTTTAGTGGAATGTTGAGCTTTGAGCTGATGATGAATATTACACAACTATGCCGATTACATAAAAGTACGTAGTAAAACATAAAACGAGCTCTTAAATATCGTACATGTACAAAACAGAGGTAGTTCAAGTGGTCGAAAAGAGAAAAGAGGAGAAGAAACCCCAAAGTCCTAAATCCTAAAAGTTAACATTTCTAAGTGAGTTATTATGACAAATTACTCAAGTTGACAAAAGTCCATTACACGTAATATGCAATATGTAGTGAAAATGCTTTACTATTGTATGTTATTGTATGCGTTTATGTTTTATAGGAAGAAACAGAAAGGAAGCACAGCGCTGCCCGCTCCTCAGATTTTTCGTCTTTTCCCTTTCCGAAGCTCGTTAATTTACAAACTACACACACGACACGACTTTGAAGTGTTTGAAATTGGTGGTCGGTAAAAACTCTGGTTACTGGATACTGTCAAATTTGGAATTTTGGTATTTTTTGCTAAGGAAATCCAAATTTTGTGTAGAAACGAAAACCAAAATAAGCATTGTTATTTTCATCTTTCATGAGTGAACATTTAAGCCATAATAAAAGAAAAACAGTTTACCATCACAAACGTAGTTTCTTTATTCAAGTAAATATTTCCAGACTTTTTCATTATGTAACTTAACACACAAATATCAGTAAGTATAGAAATGCAGTAGTAGTTGATTGTTGATTGTCACTGTGTATTTGTTTTACATGTTTTCCCTACAGGCTAAAAATAAGGTAGCTTTAGCTTGTTGGTTATCACAAAATTGTCTCAAATCTGTTTCACAATACCCCATTACATTGAATAATGAACCATCTTCTCCTTTGTACACTGTACATTGTGCAGCTAATATTATTATGAATTAGTATGAACTACATGTATATAATGAAGCTCTGTACATTGCAACACGTAATAATTTTCAATATATTCAATATTTAAATCTCGAAACTCTTATGTAAAACATTAACGATGAACAAAAAAAAGTTTCGCATCTTGATGAAAGGTGAATAAGGCAACTAAACTATCGTACAAGTCAAAAGTCAAAAGAAATGCATAAAATGGATAACCATCCCAAGTTAGAAAGAAATAATCCAATAATAAAATGATAATGCTTATAATAATTCTATAATTGAATAATTGAATTGCAACTATTTCTGCGAAAATATGACAAAGTTGACGGAAATTTTTAGTATTTTCCATATAAAGTTTTCCTCAGAATGGAAAAAGGGTTTTTGTAGTATCACGGTAACAAGTAATTGAATGTTATTTTTTATTCGCTATTCCAGTCCAAACCCTTCAGCATTTGAAATGGCGATTATTAATTTTTTCTTAAGAGTTTCCTTTGACGGGTAATCAGGTAGTATTAGTTGGTTGAAACAAGTATGAGCCTCTGGGAGATTTTCTATCCTGTCTCGCATTCTGGAAATCTAGAATCAAAATTAAAATACATGTTTTAATTTATTTAATTCTTTTACAATTTACAAATTTTAAAATTCATATGATGCTTCACTATTTGCTTTTGAATTTTGAATTTTCTCAAGTTTGGGGTGAATTGTAAAGAATGTGGGAACTAAAAGAGTAACAAAATGTGGGATTCCTTTTGAAATGGGTGGTCAAGTTTTATGTGATGTTTTAATAGGATCATTTTTCTATCCCATTTTCTTTCATACGCATGTAATCGATGAAAGAATTATCTATCTATGAAAGATAAATCTATCATCTTTCCATCCATTCATTCCTTGTCTGGAGTCTTGACATTATTCATAAGACATAAGATGTTGCAAAAGGTGGGGGAAGAATGGGATGGGATGGAATGGCAAGCTGAGACTTTGAGCAGTTTTTTGGCTAACATCTAAAACCCAAAATCTTCATTGTATACTGTACAGAGTGCAGGGTACAGAGTACAGAATACAAGGCATAGCGGCAGTTTAAAACTAAATCAAAATTTGTCGTCGAGCCATGAATCATTTTTTTGGAGCTTGTCTCTTGTGTGGAACGTGGTATCCTGGTATCCTGGCGTACTTACGTTCCCATTCACGTTCATGTTTCACATGGGACGGCTAAAAACTAGAGAATTAAAAAAAAGAAAAGAAAATATGATGATGAAATATGATACCTTGAAGAACATCTCGCCCATGCCGCCAACTGGAATCCGATCACTTCCCGTGGTGAACAGGAGGAACTTCTTTTGTAATTCAAGAGGAAGTGAGGTGAGCACTGACCAAAAATCCCTGCATGATTGAAATATAATAGACAAAAAATAATAATCATGTATCTAGAATCTAGAATCTAAAGGTACTGTCGGTAAAAGATTGAGTGTTGAGTTTAGAGTGCAGAGTACAAGGGACATTTTATTGACATTGGGGATTTGAAAGAGGACAATAGACAATAGACAACAGACAAGAGCCAAGAGCCAAGAGCCGGTGTTACACTGGACTACCAACAGACATCAAACTGGTGTTTTTTTGCAAAAACTCTTCCTTGTCTTTCATACTTATATGGTATAGTGATATAGGGTATAGGAAAAGTATAGGAGAAGGAAGAATTCTTACTGAATAATTCTGTCATCAGGACGATATTCATCATACTCTGTCACTTTCCTCAGCTCATGTAAATCCAATGTTGGAGATCCACAGACGAGCATTTCAACCTCTTCAGGACGGAGCATCTGGAAAAAAACCAAAACCAAGAAAAAAAATCCACGCGTAAGTACGTACATACAGATTCAGTATTATAGTAATTTTCTATGTGTACAGTGTACAGTGAGTAGTAAGATTGTAAAATCCATTGGAGCCAATGACATCCAACATCCAATGTCCCTGTCTCCAACTCCAGCTCCACAGTCTTCAGTTTTCAAAGCTAGTGCCCTCAAAATCCCTGTCCCTATTCTTAACTGAAGCTGAAAGTAGAGCTGAAGCTCTCTACTCTTTACCAAATCTTAATTCCCAATGAACCTTCCATAATACCTGTACACGAGAGGTGTCTTTGAATTTGTCTGACGGATTTTCAATACCATAAATCTTCCATTTCCATTTAAATACGTATCCACTATCAATATCTGACGTATCTTATGTATGTGAGCTTTCTACACGTTTTAAAGGTAGCGCAGCTTGAAAGTCACCCTACTACTTGTTTTTGGGTTATTTTTGCCAGTCGTAGAATTTAGTCTCCGGGGCACTTTGAGATTGGGGCAAAGTGAGGCTATCAATTAATGGGCAGGCAACACATGGTGCGTGACTCCTTCGCGATGAAGAGTTCATGGAGCGCGTTTTGAAATCATACTTTGCCACGATTTAGATTCTTTATATAAATATACATAAAGTCGCGGGCAGTGAAGACTTGAGACTTGAAATCAAAGGACAACGACGAAACTGGAACGCAAAATGAGGCAGCTATACGATACGGGAAAAATACGTATAGAAGAAGCAGTTGTCAACATTTGTGTCTTATGCAAGATCGTATTGTCATCCTCGAAACCTCGAAGCCCGAATCTTTGAGTATTGAGTAGGTGTATAGTGTGTAGTATATTCTGCATATTACTATTTATGCATTACGTGACAATCCAAACTGTACGCTGTACGCTGTACGTACATGAAGCCAAAAAGACTGTAATTTTAAATGTAATATGTAA
The DNA here is from genome assembly GCA_019776565.1 of Sminthurinus signatus. Classification (NCBI taxonomy): domain Eukaryota; kingdom Metazoa; phylum Arthropoda; class Collembola; order Symphypleona; family Katiannidae; genus Sminthurinus; species Sminthurinus signatus. The sequence goes on along the minus strand of JABASP010000019.1, from coordinate 70,616 downwards.
TATGGCTATTTTCAACATGCAGAGTTTAGTCCAATTCACAATCCAGAAAGGCAAAGAGATGAGACGAGGGAAAAGAGAAAGAAAAGGCGGTTGCTCTATTTTATTCCATTTTACAGATACATCTCAACGGATTTTCCGTGTGACTGAGCTTTTCAGTCTCTCAGTCTCATCGAGAATCGAGATCACCTCCGTATCTGTTATCTGTATAGTCTGTAGTCTGTACCCTATAGTCTGTACATGAGATTGGTTTTAGTTGAGGTGAGGTCGACTTGAGTTTCAAATTCTAAATTCCAGTCTAAAACTTTGTATCTGAACCCAAATCTAACCGGATTCTCTCTCTGCACATTTGAATCAAGTTGAGGGACAAAATACAAGAGAAAAACAGCACAGTGAGAGAGATAGAGGAAGAGAAAAGTGAACCATTGGAAAATTTGCAATTCTATCAACTTTCAATAGGTAATATTGATATTTCACGCGGAATAGAGAGTAGAATTTCTGTTCCACGTTTGCAACTTGCGACGTACAATAGTAGGCAGAGGCAGAGTACAGACTGCAAAATGGAACAGTTACACAAGTTTATAAAAAGCAGGAGCGTGAAAGAGAAAAGAGGTGGTGTCTGATGTTCATTGTGATTGTGATGCAAATTTAGGATTACTAATGCATAATTAAGAATTAAGGACTTTTCGCTCAGGTTATGTTTAAACATGTACCATGGAGACTTGGAGCTTGGAGCTTGAGAATTGATGCAGATTAAATCAAAGAAGCAGGACTTGCCGCCCTTGTGTGAACTCAGAACATTGGCACAGATAACTGATCTGATTGAAATAATGATTATGTACCAAGTACAATTTACAATGTAGAATGTAAATTTACACGGTACATCTTTTGGGGGAACAGATACAAACTACAAACTACAAACTAGGAAATATGTTAATGTGTCAAATTTGTAGTCTCTAAATGTAAAGTAAAAGGAGTAGCTAAGCTGTCTTCTTATTTTATGTATAATGTGTAATTGAATGTTGAAAGTCAGGAGGAAGGAGGAAGGAAAGAGGAAAGGGTTTTAGTCTGTTCATAATGAGATCATTAATCATTATACAGTACTTCTTTGGATCCAATCGAATCCAATCGAATAGGATTGAATTGGAATGGAATGAGATGATGTAATAAATTCCACGGATTCAAAGAGGAGCATCCAAATCTTTGATTTCATGGACCTTTTAAACACTGCTGCTGAACCATTAATTTGAAATTAAAATCCAATTCAATCCCAACCAATCCTATGCAAAGCTGTAAATGTACTGACATCCATCCATTTGTTCTTTGTAGGTGGATTTTAGATTTGTATTAAATTACTGTTAATTACTACTGAGAAGAATCAAAAGTTATTAGATACACGGTAGCATACAGCTCTTTGCCTTGTATAAATAATTGTAATAATTATAATAAAAGATGAGTTGACTTGACTTCTTGACTTTTGGGGTTGCTTCATTTAGTTAATAAAGAGTTGTGTATGGATATTGTATCATGTGAATCATTTGTGTATTATCAACTATTAACACATGGACTATATTATGGACGTATGATTCCAATCTACTATAATTTAAGCCTTTATTATATCAACCTAAAACCCAAGTAAAATAAGTATAAGTAGAATGACTTTCTTACTACCCCATCAGTAGAATCTTGATTTTCTATTCCAGTTTATTTGAATAAGGTTGGATTGGAGATTGGAGATTCAAGTACTTTTGTCATAATAATGACTTGCTTAAATCCACTCATCGAGATTGAGTTTTTGGAATCCTCAGACTGAGTCAGATGTGAGATGCGAATACTTGATGTTTTGATGGAGCCATCCCCCTTTCAAAACTAAACTCCACACTACACACCACACATACATATCAAGTATCCAGGATCCAGAATTCAGAATTCAGACTTTGTATATGTAAGAGACTGGACTTCAATGGGTCACTGGAAGTATACTGTCTACTGTAGTGTACAATGTAAAATGTATACCGTGTAAGCTACACATTTGTTGAAAAAAAGCTCTGGAAAAATTCCATCTCGCATTGTGAATAACAATACTTGTGTAAAATATTTTACGCAATCCGTTGTCCGTCCTCAGTCCTCGCCCTCAGTCCTCCACCGTCCACATCTCAATCTGCTGATATTGAATTGGAGCAGAAGTAAGTAACTTTATCCACCGTCTACTGTGGACTGTTGACTTTACACTGTCTATTTTCTCTGTACTTTCTATTGTGTACGAGTGGTAAGAAAGAGAAGAAGAAGAAGAGTACCTAAGCGTAATAGGCTGTTAGTGCTTTCAGCTGTCACTAGTTGCATTGAGAAATATCCACAATCCACAACCCTGTGCCATGTGCAATGTACAAAGTACAAAGTACGATGTACAGCCCAAATATGCCCATTATATGTATGTATTGTCCGTGCTCCGTGCTCCATACATATTGTGTACACTGTACTTGTTTGAAATGACACTTTGTGTGTGTTTCTGTGTATCTCTTGTATGGTAGATAGCATTTTCTCCTACGTCCTTTCTCTTGTTGTCTTGTTCACATTTAATAGAGCTCTTTTCTCTGATTTTTTATCCAATATGTCTCTTGTCTCTTTCAACAGCGGTATCCAGTGTACAATGTACAAACTGCACACCATACACTATACACTACACTCATGTGTTGAGAGAGTAGAGGATGGAGAGAACATATAGACAAATATGAGATTTTCCATTTTCTTCAAACCTGTCTCATCTTATACTTATTCTTCTTCTTCCTCCTTCCCGCTTGCCGTTCCGTTGTCCGTGTCTGTCTGTCTGTTTTTGGAAACTGAAATTTTTTATTTTACATGTACAATGTACAACGAAGAGTTGAAGTTGGAGCCGGAGTTTTTTATTTATATTCTCGTCCCGCATTCGTATTTGTATTTGTATTCCTATTTCTATTCGCATTCGCATTCCCTTTTCGGTCGTTTTCTTTCCCTTTCTCCTCGACCGTTCTCTGTGCTCTGTACTCCACCGTCTGCTTTCCTCCATATTTGTATCAGAGTTTAGAGTTTGGAGTTTGGACTTTTGTAGATATTATGTATGTATTTGTATGGAAAGGATGTGAACCTTTCCGTTGTTCCATGCCGTGGTCGGCCATATCACATGGCATTGCTGCTGGATAGTGGATACTGGATACTGGATCATGGATGGTGGATGGTATAATATGTAATTGTATCTATATTATTGTATTTTGGATGATGTCTAGCTGCTCCTTCTTTTTTTCTGAAGGGAAAGTAGATGGAAGTTTTAGTACGGTTTAGAGTGTAGAGGGTAGTGGAGTTGAATAGTATGCAGAGCTGAAGAGATTTGGAAATGTTGAAAATTATTCAAAAGTCGTACGTGCAAAAGGTACTTCAGCTCATTCCTACAGACTACAGACTACAGACATTTCCCCATGTATACTTAATGCTGATGCTTAGTTTTTCAAAAACCCGAGATGAATCACGTTCTACAATGCAAAATGTTGGAATGTAGGATGTAGGGAAAACCACAGACAGCACAGACACATAATGGATACATATAATGGATGGATGGCTCCTTCCTCTTTTTTACATAGTTCCTGTACTTCTACAGTCTACAGTCTAGAGTCTAGAGTCTAGAGTCTAAAATCTAGAATCTAGAGTAGTTTTATTTTTGTGGAGGAATGCAAAAAGTAGGATTGAGGATTTTATGTGATATAAATTGGATTTCTCTTCCTCTTCTTCTTCTTTCTCTTCTTATTCTTCTTCTTGGTTTTCTTTTTCTTTTTTTCATATTAGAAAATACAAAGTAGTGGCAGATAGCATAAGAAAAAGATGGGGGAAATGAATGTATAATATGATACCTAATACCTATGTAATCCGAATACAAGATGGGAATACAACTGTAGAGAGTTTATTTGAAAATTGAAATCACAAATATACAGACCAGACAGACCATCAAAATGGGCGAAAAGAAACAATGAAATTATTATTAAGAGTAACATAATAAACCGAATATGGTGGATGGTGAATGGTGAAAGCACTTTCTAGCTTTATGTGCTCCACTTATACATTATCATATGGACTTTCTTTTCAATTCAAACTGATGGAACTGAATGAAAGAGAAAGACACAGAGCAAGAGAGAGAGATGAAGGGATTTCCATATTCATATTCATATTGAAGTCACATATGCATAATATTTTACTTTGGTTCACTGGAAACTGGAAACTGTGGCTACTGACTTATTTCAGTTAAATGGATTTAAGATGGTGAGTTTTTTTTATACAGAGTGCATATAAGTTTTTAAACGGGAACATGTTCAATATAAAGAGGAGCTAAATATAAAAATATAAATGTAGAAATTCTGTAGAGAGGGGGAGTAAAAAGGAATGAAATTTAGTACTCACAATAAGCGCATTGGAGGCGGTCACAGAATGAAATCCGAGGTAGAAAGCCCTAAATTGAGCATAAATGGCTGTATTGAGAACCCAGTCCAAATAGAGTTTCACATACTCCTCCCGATTGCTATTTTTCACCATGATGTGCTCTCCATTGTCTTTGAGGTTGTAGGTCATGATCCGGTCGTACTCTTGGAGTGAAGCCTAAAACATTGTTGGAAAAACAAAAAAATCTTAGTAAATAATATTATTATATCTTTTAAAATACTTAAAATTGAATAGAGAAGGAAAAGGATGGATTCTTTTTGTTTTTTGTGGACAAGACATACAAATACAACAACAATAAGTACAGAAATCAGAAAAGTATATGAACAGGATTCCAAATGTTTAGTTTATGCCCTTTCAAACCCCAGAGTTGGATTACTAAGAAAATAGAAAGGTGAAAATGGAGTTTGTGGTTTTTTTTCTACATGAAAATTCAAAATCTATGTATAAAATAATATAAAATCTAATACTGTAAATCTGAGTGTAATGTTTGTATCGGGATAATATAGAAGAGATTGATGATTGACAATCGCTGTTTCTGCTGCTTTCACTATTTACTATTTACTATAAGGATAATAATCGTATTGTTAAGAGAATGAGTGAGAGAAAGTTGTTACCTGAAAAGACAAGCCCATGTCCTCCTCCACACTCCCTTCATACTTTAGTAGCTCTCGTAGTCCATGAGCAACGTCCTAAAAGGCCAAAACCAATAACCAAACTAAACTATAGTCAACAGATTTCCTTATATACATGAAAATTCACTTACTCGGCTCATTTCATTGTCATTTTAATCCCAATCCCAATCCAAAATCCCGGCATTTACCATTACTGTTTATTCACGTTTTGGAAAGAGGGAAGAGATTTTCAAACCACAAAGAACCCACAAATCTGCAACTGCCATTTACACTCTCACATCTCGGATATCTCCATTTCAAATGTTTCTCTCCATTTCCATCCACAATATGCAATGTACCATGTACAATGTACAATGTACAACAATGTGCGAGCTACACACTACACACACATCCAGACACCGATACTCCGTACATGTATAACTAACCCGATACCCGATACTCAAATTTGACATTTCACTTCCAGTAATTTTCCTCCAAATTCCAAACATGTACATTGTACATAAGTAATATACAAACACAAGCTTTTCTTAAATTTCAATCCACTGTATTTTAAAGACTGGGTATTGAACAATTCTCTATAATTTTCTCCTATTTCCAACTTAAAATCCCGAAGAAATAGGAGTCTTGCTAATCCTGAATTTTTCATCAATAATCAATAATATAAATGGACAAGAAGCTTCTTTCTGCTTTATGTAGTGTATAAATCCTTATTTATTTTCGTTATTACTTACTATTTACTTATTCACCGTGTTTTATCAAAGTATTTTCGGTTTATATCTACATTTCTCTATTCTCTATTCACTTAAAATATGTGTACATGTAAGTGGTTTTGAGTTTTGAGCGGAAGGTAAACACAAAGTTCATAGTAGTTCATGGAGCAATAAGTTCGAGTAAGTGATCCGTACCAAATCTTGAATCCGAATCCGAATACCGGATACGGACTCGACTCAGACGTCCAAAAAGGTTAAAAGTTATGTACATAATAAAAAGCTCTAGACTAAAAAAATCAAGACTCAAGATTGATGAAACCATAAACCACCAAACCGATTTCATACATAATACATACATTTACTATATACACAATGAAGTATGAAGTAGCCGTTGCAGACCGAAGGAAGAAGGAAAAAAGAGCAAAGAAAACTTACCGGCATGATCTCAGCTAGGTCATCGATAGTCGGATCTCTGGTGACTCCAACTGCCGAGTTATCTCTACAAATTGCATCAAGGTTATTCAATACTCAAGTTTAGCTCAGATTCCCTGTGCGTGTGCGATTCGTGATTCGTGATTCATGATTTGTGATTGAAATGAGAAACCTTTTTTCAAGGTTGATGATGATGGTTAAAAGTTTAAATTTAAAATACATTTAAAATACGACTTGAATTTCATCAACGTCAACAGTCAATAAAATCAAAACTACAATAGAAAAGTCATCATGCTACTCATCTTTGACCATTGGAACTTGAAAATTGAAACTTACACAGGCACAACAGGTGGTGAAAGGAGTTTACGGTAGCAAATCGAAGGGAAGTGAAGGTCCAAAATAATTGAATTGTACACAGCCAGTCCCATGAGAACACCTGAGAAAAAGTGGGAAAGGGAAAACAACAACAACATGATTTTACAATGACGTATTTAAAACAGCTGTTATGAATTTACAATTGATGTTTGATGTATATTTTACCTATGAGATTGTATTCTCGAAGACTTCCTTGCTGCGCCAAGGAAAACCAGTAGCATCTATTCATAAAAAATGAATCATCATCCTCAGTTTTAATTCAATGGGGAACAGAAAATCTTCGTATTTGTATAAATAATATTATTTGACTTTTAACTACCTGGAATTAGGATAGTAGACAAACATTCCATATTCAGGCTGAAAAACAAGAACAAAACGTTGATTTATTTTTCATACAAAGATTATATGTAAATAAAGCACAAAGTACATTGTAGTTCTATGTTTACTGTTCGTCACTAATAAAGGAAGAAAGGGAAGTGATGTCCTACTAAGGTCAAAGGTCACAGGTGAATTTTTACAAAAACACATGCATAATTTAGCACTATCTAAAAATTCTGCAATTGCTATCTTTCTTCTATATTATACTTAATACTCAACTAGTTGAGTATATCAACACTACAGCAACTATACAGCCGGCAGCAAGAATTTTCTTTTTTTCACCACCCTTTCCCCTCTGCTTTATGTGGCATTATGTCACTCGACGGACGGAGTAACTAGAGTTCCAAGTTTATCTATTTCTTTGTATTTTCTTTCTCTTCTTTCCCTCTTTCACTCTTTCACTTTTTCTTTATGTAGTGTGTACTATAAAATTTATAATACATTATTATTTCCATCTCAGCCTTAGCCTCAGCCGTTGCTTAAGCCTCAGTTTCAGTTTTAGTTTCAGTTTCAGTTGCAGCTTATACCACTGCTTCCTGAGGAGGAGAGAAGAGCTAACACGAAGGATCGATTTTTATCAAATTACACCCAATCGAGCTTCTTCCTCTTCATTTTCCTTCGTTTTGGCTTTTGGCTGGAGGCAAAACATCCTATTGTCACCACAGAGAAGAGGAAGAAAAAGAATGTATTCTGTATATTGTGTACTGTGTACTGTGTACTGAGTATGATGTATTATAATATGCTATAGAAGTATTATGTGTATTATGATGATGATGTATTGCGAGTTGCGAGTTGCGAGTAGGATTTCTTCTCACATGTACAGAGAGTTTGTAACATCCACCCAATTTTCCTCATGTGTGTAATAAACTATGAATATGTAGGTATACGCATTACGTATTATGTATTAGTAAACCATAAAAGTATATCTACTTAAATTGAACTCCTTCGTCCTCTTTCCCATTTTTTGAATCACAATCAAACTTTAGCTAAAAAAAGGTCTACTCCGTACTCCAGACTCCAGTGGTAAATAAATATGAGCCAATTCAGGTTGAGGTTTCCTATAGTGTACAATGCACAGTCAATGGTAAATGTAAATGTAAGTATCTTCAACTTGCAGAGTTTCTTCCTCCTCTAGTATTCTTTTGATATTATATTATCATCCCTCATGTGGTCTTTAAATATAATTTAAAAATGAAAGAGAAAGAAAGAAAGGATTCTGAGTTGTACCATTTCAAATTTCCATTGCTACTGTAACCAAGTCAAGTGCTTATTATATGTAAAATGCACATTGTACATTGTCAATGTACACTGTACAATGTACACTGTATAATGTACATCCATACACATAGAATAGCCTTATTTCTTATTTCCTTTCCCCGTTTTTTTTATTCCAGGGCAAATGCTCCTCAAATTCAAATCAACATAAATTCCATATCCAATGTCCAAATTCACATAAAACCAGTGCATAAGATATCCGTAATACGGAGATAGATGTATTTGTAAGAGAGGCCTCAATGAGGAAAAGAGAAAAGAGAGAAAAGGGAATGGAAAGGAGAATTGGAATTACTTTTTTTTCTCGATTTTCAATATACTTTCTCCTTTTTCTTTTCGATTTCAATCTCACTACCAATTTTTTTTCCAAGAGGAAAGAAGATGGCTTCATGATTTGAAGCAATATAATACATTATAAATGCTTAAAAAAGGGGGAATTGATTTTTGAGGCAAGTGCAATTGCCATTCAGTTACTGATTTCATTGTGGCGCCGTAAATCTACCTATATAATATATAATATATTGTGTAAAGTGTATGGTGTATGGTATATATTTTTTGGGGGCTTTTCCTCATTTTCTCCTGAGCAAATCATGTTATCTCCTAATTTTAAAATAAAAGAATCAGGTTGACCTTTTTTCAATGTTCAACACAGTAAAAGTAGGATAAAAACTAGACTATAGTGGATAAGTGGGAGAAAATGGGAAATTCTTCAATCTTTCTTCCATTGAAAGGGGAACACAAGAGAGAAGAGAGATGAATCAATAAACGGTATAGTAATAAAGTATCAGCTATATCTATCTACTGTTTACTGTTTCCCATGTTTTTTATAGGGGGTTTTACCTGAAACACCTCTCGAATGAGTAACAAGAACCATTCTTTTGTCAGTCCACCCATATCCAGGCCCGGTTCACCTACAAAACTCACCCTCAGCTTCTTCTTTAGATCCTTCTGCTTTCCTCCGATCTGAAATCACAAAGTACAAAGTATAAAGTATAAACACAATATCTTTGTCTTTATTTGCTTTAAGTTGTACCATCTCGATTCAGTTCATTTTATGTATAGTTTTTGTTTGAATCTGTGTAATATTTTTTTTTTAGAAAATTAGTAGTAATTATAAGAATTTTCTGTTTTATATTCCGTCAGCTAATTTTATATCATTTTCTCCGCTTTCTGCCTTTTTCTTATTAGTCGATTTTTAGTTACAGCACAGTTTGTTAAATTTTTTTCATATAGAGAATAGACATTTTGAATTTTTTTTGAGATACTATTTTACTCGTCAATTAAAATCAAGTACTGACGAGAGTGAGTAGAAGTATAAAATAATGTAATGCCATCAAAAAGGCGTCGTAGTTTGATGAATCCTGTTTTACAAGCGTGTATTGATTTTCGATTAAACTCATATCCATTTCCTCATTATACCTCGTTACAGCAGAGTATTGTAATTTACAGTATAACTTGCAGTTGTTACTTACGGCGTAATGCGTAATGAGTAATGACGGGTCTAACGACATTATCATTGAGGAAATTATCTACGGTAGTACATGAACAATAATTCTATAATAATGATGATGGATATACTTCGTCGTTCTTAGGATTTGACTTGGACGGTTCACAGTTCCATCCGTTTTATACACTCCTACTACTTACTCACTTAATTTGAACTGTGCAAGTTAAAATTCCATTATATATGCAACATGAAAATTAGTACAACGTTTCACATTCAACGTTTTTACTTGAGTGCTTTTTTCGTCAATCATTTCCACACGGACAATGGGTACAAAAGCGTCAATCAATGAGTCATTGACAATGATACTATTTTATAACAAGGGAAATATCAAGGTTTTTCTAATTGGGACTTTAATTTCTAGCCAATGTATTTGAACTTCAAAGGTACATTTCATTTCAGTTTGTTGAAAGAAATCCGTGAAAAATTACAAGCCTTTTTCGAACCTTCCAAAACGGATCTACGTCTCATAATTTAGTATTTTTCATAAAAAAGTGAGTTGACGGGTGAAAAAATGTACCTCTTTTAGACTGTCTGAAACCATGTGGTTTCTCCGGACGTTTATGTTGAGGAAAAATATATCAATTTGCGGAGTTTGATGACGAGCAACTTTTGCCACGAGACTTCTTCGAGCCACCAAAATCATTTGATGTTCTGCGTCCTAAAATAACAATAAATAAACAAATACAAGTACAGTCAATTTTAGAAATTATAGTTCTGCGTCATAGCTTTATCAGGCAGTAGACAGTACAAAGTATAGTTAGATAAGAAATAGAGAAACTATTATGGAACCTTTGTAAGGATAATCCGTTTTGCAACAATGCTCAACATGAAAGGGTACTGACAGTAGGAAAATTGTCCAGGTCTATCTGGACTCTGCCATCTCCAGTATCTAATAAGAAAAGAAAATATTTCATGATATTATTTTCAGTAAAACTTTTGTTACACGTTTTACTTTTTATCCTTCTGGAGTGTGGAATAATAAGAATAATGAAGTAAACATACTCTTGCATCAGGTCAACATGGTCAAGGGCACTGTTGTAAAACTCCGAGTAGTGAAGGAGGGGTGGAGTACAACCGTTATTTGCAGCGTCTGCAAAATCATCATTAAAAAAATTTGTCAACAATGTCATCAAAATGTAAGTTCCCAAAGCAAAGTAAAATGAAGAATATATTGATACTTAATCATTGATCATGTTAAAAATAAATTATAAAAACAACTTTTCCCCTTTGAAATTTGAAATTATAACTATACTAACCCCTCAAAAAAAACGAACAAATGAGTAAAAGTCTATTTCTTTTAAATTTTAAAAGGATAAAAGGTAAAATGGCCATAAAAAACAAGTACTTAAAAGAGCGAGGATTCGAGAGGCTGCAGGTATCCACCATTTGGATTTGCTGAGAGGAGGTAGACTTCGGTCTGCAGGCGGAAATTGGCGGATCGTCACAAATTGTGTCAGCTGCCTTACAAGCATCCTCAATCTCCCAACTTCAAGTCTATTAAAAATTACAATTATTATTATTATAATAAGAGACAGGAAACCAGTTTCCCAACCTCTCTGGAGTAAACTCAAAGAGACGACAAAAATACATAATAATATCTACATGATAAAAATAAACTTAAAAACAAGCTTCAGCTAATGAAATTCCACAGTACTTTTGATAATTTCCCAAATGCAAGTGCTCAAATAGAATACACTACTTGTGGTAGACACAACTTTCATTTTCTTGTGTGTGCTCTTGTAAATTGTTTCATGTTTCATACTCACGTTCGGAACCACATGACGAGCATTTGATGATCCGCATTTGGCAGGCTGGTGACATGACGAAGAACATGAGCTAAAACTGTGTAGGATGACTGTGCGGTAAAAATTGGATTTTGGAGGATGATGAATAAAGCTCGAACTCGATCCTTGGCGTACAACCTGCAGAACATTGCGTAACATAACATCAAAGTACAATACTCATATGACGCCCATTATATAATACTCGTAACAGAATACACATGTACATATGAAAAGAAAATTTCAAAATGTTGAGGGTTGCGACTTTGTGTCTCTAAATGCAATAATTACTATTGCTATTATCTATTATCTATCAAGGTATTATTCTATTTTCCTTACTTTTGTTTTTCATCCAGAAGGCTATTGACGATGGATTTGAGAACCGTTTTCTGCACAACTGAAGGCTAAACAAAGAACAATCAAAACAGTAGCAAATTAGATAAAACAATTGAAGATGTCTGAGCTTTGAGCTTTCGGTTTTGAGCATTACGCATTGTGCACTGCAAATGATTTGAACCTACACAATACCAAAGTAAATAAATAATACAAATACTCGGAAATGCTCTTCTTCTTTGATAAAAAGATCCATCAAAGAAGCTCATGTGCATCTCTCCACGTATAAAGTATACATAATATCCGTTTGTACTTTATACATACATATGCACAATGCATATCTTACCAAAGAAAGTTGTGTTTACTTTCACTCAAAAGAACTAAATCTATTGCAGGGAAATTTCTCATGATATTTTGCATTTTTCTTCAAGGTCAGTCAAATACTAAATATTTAAGGATATTTATAATATTAGGGGCAATATAAAGAATCTCCGTTCCTAATATAAAATACTTTTACATAAATCATAAAACACAAAGCTAGAATTTGCAGTAATAATTAAAACAAATTTAGGTAAATAGTACGTAAATAAATATGAATTTTACGAGTTTGTATTGGAAATCCAATGAAGTAGATTCAATCAATAATTACATATGTATAAACATATAAAAACTGGATATAGCCTTTAAACTTTTATCATATTTGATTAGTTTTTTTGAACTACTCAGTCCAGAACCAAAATAGTTCGTTTAACGGAATCCGAAAATCCGTATCATCTAAATTTCCCAGCCTTTTTTTTACTGAGAATAGGCAAATACAATCTAAATGATTTTCCTCCTTTGCACCATGTACTTCCAGATTAGAGGTATCCTGTATCCGCTTTAAAGGAATGGAAATTACTTGAATGAATGGAAATCTCGAGTCGTGGGTGCTGGGTGCTGATATTATTAAACAAATCCCCTTTGAACTCATCTCTACTCTATCCGGCTCACATTCCATCCGAGATTCGAGCGTATATGTACTACTGCGTTTGTTTATTTATTTATTTGTTCCTGTGTTACGCGAATAGGGAATAGTGCATACACATTACAAATGTATGTGAAACAGATGAAACCCGATGAATTGTGAATAGGGAAACAGAGATTTTTCTCATCACGATTCATAATAAAAAGAAAAGGGTTAGGTACGATTTGCATAGAAATGACTTCAAACAAAAAATCAAATAGTGTACACTATAAACTATAAAGTATCCAAAGAAAAGGTTTGGTGTTTAGTACACATTTTACTTTGTACATTTGAATACTGAATAAATCTGTTATTGAAATTTTTGAAAGAGGGATCATTTTCAAAGTTTAAACAGTAGCGGCGAATTAATTAAAGTTCAATTTATATGCACCTAGAGATTTTAGTATATTTATGTATGAGATTGGGGGATTGAGGATTTTTAAACCGGGCGTTAGAAACACGTACAATTCAATTTTCAATAAAACCTTGTCCTTTGATGTGAGGGTATGTGCAACTTATACATTATACTTGTATTCTGTATGTTTGTATCGTAAATCGTAACACTGGTTCATGGGAAAAATATGCATACCAAAAACGAAATAGAGGTAAATGTCAAGTATTGTATGTTGTATTATCAATTATCAGTATTCATGTTTCGCAATTTACCGAATTTCGAAGGGCATCGTTCACAGCGTAGACGAATTCCATATTAATTTCAGGGTCAGCAAATCCATCTTCATGCCGATTATGTCGACCATGTCGCTCCTTAATCTGCCACCAAACAAAGAAAAAAGAAAATATAATGATGATGACAATGACAATGACAACCAAATTTTAGTCAACAAGTTTAGTTTGTTGTGGATTGTTTATCATTTAGTATGTATTATCATTGAGCTCATTCCTAGAAAAAACGTCATTGTACTTCCAGCTCATCAAAAATATTTGGTAAATAAAAATAATATCAAAAAAGGTATACTTAAGAAATAAGACACAAACGGAAGGTACGAAATGCGGGGTTGTATATTGCATATATTTAAATCTTTGGTGCTATTCTAGGTCAGATTCACTTAATTCATTATTCATCATGCAGTTTAGCATACACGTGCAATGTATCTAAATACATAATATTGTATTATGCACCTACAACCTACAACATATACATCAGTGCTCGATACTTGATACTCGATATTCGGTGTTTGGTGCTCGGTGCAAATACATTCTGCATGCAATATTTCTCTACATAAGTTATTCATGTAGATAATTCTATGTGTGTTCTGTGTATGAGCTAGTAAGTTTTGTGCATTTTACATAAACTGTGTGGGAAATGATGTGCTCGGTACTTTGTTTGACCTAGATAGAAAAAACCAAGTGTCAGAATTGCATAATAATTAATAATAATTGCCATTAATAATAATACTTTTATTATAACTTGAACATTGAACATATTAAACTCATTACATGAGTAATAATAGACTAAAGCTAAATGATGTGGCAAAAAAAGATCTTTTTAATTTCCTTTATTCACTGTGCTACAGAATACAGAATGTAATGCCTAAATTGCACATGGAATAATGAAGCAGGTAAAAGGTAAAATGTAAAATATCTAGAGTAGAAAATGTTGAATTACTTTAAAAGTAGCACATATATCCGCGTAAGACTCAAAGGTTCTGGAGTAGAAACGTAATAAATCGTTGTAGTTTCCAGACTGACTTGCTTGACGTACGAGAAGCCTGCAATTAAAAGAAAATGAAAAAAGATAAAGAATCAGAACCCTGTAATGAAGAAAAAGAGCGGAGAAAGTCTCGACTCTCGAGTCCGTGGTATTATATCGGGACAGTTACTCCACTGTGTGTTATGTGCTGTGTTTTATGTAGACAGTAGTACAGATGTATTCTTTTATTCATTTATGTGTGATTTTGGTTTCTTGGAACATTTTACCTCTGCATCCGCAACATTCTAACATTCTACATTCTAAATACGTTGTGGCTTGTGAGGTTGGGAAATGAGTTTATTCCATAAATGTTACATCACTATATCATTTTACTAATTTTTTCCTTAATGAAAGTCTGAAGATTCGGAGAATGACGTGGGACGTGGGTGTACATTTTGTACATTCTATACCTTATTTATATTTAAATTTATATTGTAAATACGGGTCTAATACATGTTGATTTTTTTGCAGACGTTGAACACGTGGAAAATTTACCTGAGATTTTCTATTTATCTTTTCTAATGAGAATGACTCTCCGCAGACCAATAAATAAAATTATGTGCTCTTTTCAGTGCCTATTTATTTGTCTGAACTGTACTTTGTCTACAGTCTGCAGTCGGCACATATATTCTTTCCTTTTTCGGTAATTATAGAGATAAAGCAATGAGCAATGCCAGGACTATTTTGCATTGATGAAAAGCTAGTAATGACGAAACAAAGACCTTAAATCCAATTTTGAACGGTGTATTTTCCACAGTTCATTCTTAATGACTTTTGGTTTCTGTATTTTAGTTTTGGAGTTTCAAGTTTGTACCTTTTGTTTTATGTAGTATGTAGTATGAATGTGTTTCTAGTTTATAGTATCTAGTTTCTGCTTGTGTTTCACACATGGAAAATAATTAGGATGGATTCAAATCCATTAGCATTCAGAATGTACAATGTACAATGGCTGTGGTTACGCGAGCTGTCGACTTGACTTGACTTGACTTGACTGGAAACGGTTTGGAAATTGTAAGCTCTAAATATTTGGACTACATGTTATACATGTAAAATGTAGACTCCAGAATCGAGAATGTAGTGGGTTGATGGGATGTAAAGAGGTGTGGAAAAATCTATTAGAATAATTGACTGATGAATATGTCCTTTCACACTAACTGGAAGCTCCTCATGCCTGACAAAATACCGAGTCAAGGTAGGAAAGAGAATTAGAGTTCATACAACTGCTACATGTTTACTGGGATTTTAAAACGGCACTATAGATTGTGGACTGTGTAAATTGTAGACATTGTCTTTGAATGTATGTGTGTGTTCAAAATCCAAGGATATGAGCATATACGAGCTCTAAACTCTAAACTCTAAACCTATTGCCTATTCAATTGTAGCTCTCAGACACGAATGTCGATTGACAATTGACAAGTGAGGATTGAATGTGAAAAGTTTGGACGGGAGGATTTTCAATTCTAATTCTAATTTAAATGCCAAAGTTGAGCTAAAAGCTAAAGACATATTATATTATGTACAATGTACATGTATACATAAATGTATATCTATAAATCTCAGATTCCTGGTTCCTGACTCCTGTCCTTTGTCAATGAAATAACATGAGGATTCATTCTGTCATTGTATCCTGTACAATAGACAATATACAATAGACCTGTGTATAGACAAAGAATGAAGTACAATGCACAATACAATACAATAAAAGGTTATAATATTATAAAGTGTGAAAATTACACCCGACTTACAGAAATTCCTCTCGGTTTATTGTTGCTGTGTCCCGTGCCGGGTAGCGGAGGAGCGGCTCTTCTCCAGCCATTATACTAGACAGTCCCGCACCGGATCCTCTGTGACTAATCGCGGATAGAATTCCATTGTCTTCCCCAACATTTCCTCCATATCGACCCTCCTGCTCCTATTTCCCACAAGACACAAAACACAATAGAGTACATTCATACAATTTGTCAGGACACTGGATTCAACGTTTTGGGAATCAGGAAGGAAAATACAAATGTAGTCAATAAATTCCATATACATTTATTTTACCCTCTCTAATTCAACCATAAGTCTATTACTCCAGTATAATATATAGTGTATATAGTGTAGTGTACATTATACATTATATAGATAGATTGATATTAATGTACACATTTGTATAACTCTTAGCTCTCACTTTTAATTGGTATACGAGATACGAGATACGAGTATTTTACCTATACACAATCCAGGATTTTAGGAATCGCGATAAAAACATACAAAGGATAAGACAAGAGAAATACGACCATCTTCATTCATTTACCTCCTCCATTTATGTATAGTGTATAGTTCACACACTGTACACACTGACACTTCTAAGAATGTAACCTATTCTCAACATGTCAGACGTCATAACTTTCATATCAACTATGAACAATATTGCATATTATTCTTAGTAATAATATTGTACCCATGTATACATAATTGTATTATGCAAAAGCCGTGTGTAGCTCGTGATTAAGTTACATATGTATCACATGTACTTAAGCAGAAGTAGGTGGAAATGTGAATGAGATTTCCTATTTCTTTAAACTAAATTCCTCCTAAATTCTGAATCTATTTATTATTTATTATTTATGCATACTAATATAATGCTGTATGAAACTACAGTTACTAAACATGTGTGGGTTGTGTCACTCTGCATTCAACCTTCTACACTCTACACTCTACACTTTTCACTCAACATCTAAATTCTAAATTGAGAGATGGTAAAATTTTATAAGGAAGGAACCAGGAGAAAATGATGTAATGAAATCAAAAATTATTTTTTGCAGAACCAGAACTAAAAGAAGAAAATTCTAAAGGCTTTTTCAATACTTGCAAACACTGCACAGTGTACACTGTAGATTGGCAGCCTAAATAGAATAAGCAAAACATTAATAGACTCGAACTTTATGGATTTGGTGAAGATCAGCTTTTATATACAAACTCATCTTAATCTTTTTATGGAGTTGCAGGTAAATCGGCAAATTGATTTTCAAGCTAAAAAAGTCCTTTTTTTACACAAATGTAATTTTCAAGTCTGGATTCTTGATTCTCTCAAATGCTGGATGGATTTTTACTAAATTTAAGGAAAAGAAGCGGAAATGTTCAAAACTTTGAAAACTCAAAATAGAGAGAAAATAAGATGTTCAAAATCTGATACAAGAGGTTTACAGATTATTAGAATAATTGAATCATTAGAATTTTGAAAAATAGACACAATAATTCATTTAACGTCGTAGATTAACTCTTAAAGTGATTAAAGTGTAGAATATAAAGTAGTACATGTTTTGTATGTGTCCTCATAAAATTGCGTCAGTAATTTTAATTTTCAGGATTAAGTTTAAATTTCTTGAGCTCTTTTAAGTTTTTAGACTTTAATTTTGATCCGGTTTCAGTTGGACAAGAACAAGCAATGCATAGCTGAAAAATGCTCTATTCAAATTACTTTGAGAAAATCCGAAAAGCATTAAATCTTAATGAGAATCGCCACAATTTCTTTTGTTAAGATGTAAAACCTCAAGAAACAGAAAACTGTTAAATATCCTGTATTCTGTATTGCGTATTCAAAATGTTTGAAAAGAATAATACTTTCTGATTGCATTTTGAATTTTGAATCATAAAGTACAATTTGTATACCTCTGATGTACAGTTTAAAAGTTTTTAATTCTAATTGTTTCATTTTTATTGCCATTTTTCCTATCCATATCATATATCACATCCACTTTTCTTTATTTCTTGTTTAATTCTATCAAATTCCAAATTTCAAAACTTGAATGCTTATCAAATGATAGCAGGCGACAGATGACGGATGCAGAATACAGGCATCTCTCTTAAGATTTCCCTTCAATCTTTCTCCACTCTCCACCTTTGTTCCCAAGTTTCTCCTTTCTGTTGAGTAGAATGAAATGCGTAGCAGTTTTCGCAAGGCTCCTTCAAGAAGAGAAAAGAAGCGAGTCTCTGAGCTCTGAGCTGGTAGATATAATAATATCAACTATCTTATCTTTCTATTTCTATTTCTCCTTTCATCTTGGTCTCCTCCAGTTTCCAGTTTTCAGTTTCCAGTTTCCAGCGTTCAGCTCAAAGCTATATTATACAAGCTAGAGTCTGCAATCTACAGTCTACAGTCGACGGTAAAATTTCATTTATGTCTGCACGTTTAGTTAGGGAATGTAAAGAGTAATAAAATTGTTATTGAGTGATGGCTAACGGCTATTTAGTACTATTGTTTCGTGTAATTTAGCTCCTCTTCCAAAGAGATCATGAGTATTGTTCATTCAGCCCAACTCTATTCTCTAGATTCTATTCTCTAAACGCTAGACTGTACTATAAAAACTATAACGGGAAGAGGAAAGAAAGAAAAGATAGGAGAAAGTGAAAGAGGTCTGAGACAGAAACCGATGGATACCGTAGGAACAAGTTGGTTGACAATTTTTAATAGCTCATGAGAAACTCATGAGAAACTAATAAAGTTTACGGTAGCTCCTGGAGAAAAGGAGAAATAGATAGAGACCAAGAGAGGAATCAGAGGGAAAGTTTAGTATTTAGTACACATTTGACATTGGTTTTAGTTTTAGTTTTGAGTCTGTATCTGTCTCTGTATCTGTCTCTGTATTTGTATCTGGGTCGGGTTTTCATCCCATGGATTTTGAACAGTTGAAAGTATTCTCAAGACTCAAAACTCAAGACTCTAGACCAGAAGATTGCTCTGAGGTTCAAATACATAATACATGACATGTACAGGCTGAACAGAAGTAATTTCCATCGTTTACTAAAGTTAACGACCCTTTGATGACCGAAAGATTGGAAGATTGGAACCAAGATCATTGGAGCGAGCTCCAAGAATTGAGCATCGAGCATCGGGAATCAAGTAGCTCGGAAGTATTCTGAAGCACGGCGAATTTTTGAGACAATACAATTTGCAAAGCGTTGGGCATTTTACTAGTCATTTTATCTTAGGTATTGGTACTGACTTGGAAATTTCAACTTGGAACTT
The DNA here is from genome assembly GCA_019776565.1 of Sminthurinus signatus. Lineage (NCBI taxonomy): Eukaryota > Metazoa > Arthropoda > Collembola > Symphypleona > Katiannidae > Sminthurinus > Sminthurinus signatus. The sequence goes on along the minus strand of JABASP010000019.1, from coordinate 51,010 downwards.
GGAACATGGAACACGATACATGATGCTGAATAAAAATACCTAAACTTGTCATGTGATGACTATTGAATTATGATCAATCATAAAATACTTTTAGGAACAACCCAAACACATGTATGTAAATGACAAATGCCAAATGTCAAACCTTGAATATTGAGTAATAGAGAAATAAAGGACAAAATGTACGAAAATTATTACTGTGGTCAATTATCAATTATGACCAATTATGTATGCACCTCACTTACACATTACACATACATTCACAATTCAATACAATCATTTTGTGGTTGTTTTTTTTGTATATGACCTTTCTTTTAGTTTCTTAGTGGTACTGGTGTGAAAAGAACTAGTAATTTTTCTTCTAGATATGACTTGAACAAATTAAATTGGAATTGGAATTTGAAACTGGACCTGGACTGTCAAATGTCAAATGTGAAATAGAAAATACAAAGTGGCTGAATGAACTGTGAATTCTGTATTTCATAAAAAATGTATGTATGCTTTTTCTAGCTCCAGGTCACGTTTTATTAGATATTTTTTGTCCAGTTATTTCCATTTTATTTTCCATTTTTCATACATTCAGATTCAGAATTCAACATGTTCTAATATGTCACATGTCACATGTCATGGGTATTCCCTATTTTTTAATGTTTTGGAGTTTATTTTTTGAGGGAAAGTTCAAAAAGTGTACATTTGATATACGCTCTGTGCTTTTACTCAATAAATAAACTCCAAAACATTAAAAAATAGGGAGTATATAGTATGGATTTGAGTACATAGAGCTAAAAAGTATTGGACTCTGGACTACATAATTTTTACAATGACATTTTACAAATGAAAATGAGCACAAGGCAAACTTTTTCTCATGCCCGTGTCTATTTGTATTTCTTTTTGCACTTTCAAACTTTGGACACACACGGGCAAATAAAAAATTGTGCAGGGAATTGTATTGACTACGGACTATAGACAATTTACGAACAAGTAAGTATTGACTTATCTTTACTTTATGGTAGAAATAAACAACAAAAATTGATGACGTATGTATTCCCCATCCTCAACACGTCAATACTTTGATGACGACGACACAAACAAACGAAAATATACAAAGCAATTTAGTGAATTTAGTGAATGGACTTTCTAACAAATGTAAGGAGTGTACATATCTTGCTTCTTCGTCTCGGCTGGCTACTGTTTACTGGCTACTGCTAATGGTTACATGAGTTATGCATAATGCATAAATATATGTGCAATCGAAATGGATATCGTGCTATCGAATTATTGATTCGTCTCTGTATTAAATATGCGCTTTGATATTTGATGTTTGATATAATTTGAATGTCCGGCATAATAAATATCTCATATTGCATGTCAAATGTATTTACATGGGAATAGAGAATGAAACATTGTATGCTCAAATAGAGAGAGAAAGAGAGAGATAGCTCAAGTTCGGTTTGCTTTTTTAGTCCTTGGCTAAATGCTTTCACCATATTTTCAAATACAGCTAAATTGTGCATTACAGTGGCTGAATACATACTGCTCCCACTCTATTTGCTACTGTACTACACTTGTCAAATTATACCTTAAGTAGCGAGTAGTGTACAGCGTACAGCGTACATCGTACATACTATGAGCAACGAACAACGAACAACGAACAAGGCACTGACCGTCCATCTGATCGTGTGAGTAGAAAAATATTACTTTCTTTCCGTTTTACATGAACGATGAACGTTGAATGGTCTACATTCTACATTCTACATTCCATACTGTAAATGGTACATTGTTCGTACAACTTACAACTTATGCATAATGTATCTACTACCTACACATCTAGTTTACAAAGAGAATTGTAAATTCTAAACATCTTTTTTGAATATGATGAACAAGGAGAAATCGGTCAGGTGACACACACATGATCACAATAGAAAATTAGAACAAAATCAACAGACCATGCGATGTGGAGAAACTTGGGCAGGATAGACTTAACTTTTTAGTAAATGCATAGCTTTTAGAATTTATTATGAATTATGAATGTACATGAAAAAATTTGACCACCAAGCACTGCTACAAGTTTAGAAATAACTAGTATGTTTTTAATAGCCCGTTTAATATTATTATATATTATATACCTTGGTGATGGGCGGTAGGGAAGCACAGGAAGTTGTGGAACCGGGTCGTATGAGTCCATGGACATCGGGAACTCCAACACTGACACCACCAAGTCGACCTACCATCAGACTCCCAATATTTCCCGTCCCATCCTGTAAAGTTCATGTTCATTTATTTATATTGTTTACAGTTAACATAAAATATAAAAGCATAGGATATAGGGATGTAACATGAATGACAAACGGCAATAAAACTAAAAACTACATCATACTAAAATAAAATTGTCTTGAGACTTGAGATTTAAGATTGAGATTGACTTTAAATATTGTTCAAGTAAATGTAAGACAGATATTTTATTGTAGGTTAAAGCAAGTAAATCGTCTATCCAGCTCACATCTACTGGATCTACTACAGAAACAAAAGGTGAAAGTAGAGGAAGATCAAACTTTCTCCGCTAGAGGCGAGCAATGACTTCTTTCTAGCCTTTGCATTAGTTTACCTACTCGTTCTTCATCTCAACTTTATTACAATGTAACATTTATGATCTATAAGCTTATGTGCTTGGGATTTGGGATACTTGCAAAAGTAAGAGTGTAAAAAGTAAATAAAAGTAAAGGATACTTGTAAATTGTGATTAAAATAAAAAAATTATTATTATTAAAAAATACCAAATAATAAAAAATGATACAAAAAGAGTGTATATAGTTTACTTACGACGATTGGAAGTCGAAGATGTTGCAGTTCTCGATTTCCAGAAATAGAAGCTCTCATCCGAGCATCTAAATGGTTGTACATGGAACCACAATAAGGGCAAACACCCATTCTTCGACGGTTCTCTAAACTCCGACTCAAAGTGACGGTGACATGACAGGATGGGCATGTGATCCCCGGCGGAGGTACCTTCACAACAGAAACAGAATGAAAAATAATGGAATGGTATAAACGTAAAAAAGAAAAGGAAAGAAAAAAATACTACAGTACTTTTTACTTCATCTCTTCCCACTTTATATACTGTATCAGTATACTGGATACTGGATACTCTAAAGCATAGACACGCCGTGTACAATGTACATTGTGTAGATGCACATCAAGTATATAAAATCGGATTGAAGACAATTCCTCATGACACGTCCTTTGAAATGTTTCACTTTATCACATACAAGTAACATAATATCGTGCACCGAACACTGCCACTGAACATTATACATTTAAAGGCTGTTCTCTCAAGTTCTCTCAAGTAAAACCGTATGGAGTGTTTTTAACGTGATAAGGAGACACCTCAAAAAGTCAATCAAATATAGACAAGAGACCAGAATTGCTTTTTGGATTGGAGAATTCCACGTGAAAAATTCATGCACAAAGTGTTGTAGTAAATAGATAGACTCCGTTCTCAATGAGCTATCTCATGAATTAATAAATCTTTGAAATCCTGTAGATAAAAGTGCCGTCTACCTTCTTACTTTTTACACATGTACACGCGTAGCCTATTTTAGTTCTTAAAGGAAAAAGCATATTATAATAGATACACAACCGAAATATAAAAATATCCTCTTTGTCGGAACTTTTTAAAATACCTATTTTTTCACATACTATAATAAAAAATGTCTATAATACTGTGTTAGAGTTGAGAGGATGGCGATTCATAGCAATAAAATGTTTGTATAATATACTGTGGGGAAATGACAACTGTATCCGCTTACATCTACGTAATTTCTACCTAAAAAGGAAAATTATTATAATCTTTAAAATTATTACATGATATTAGAGTACAATAATTACCCGAGATGTATTAGAATTTCCACCTCCTCCGTTCCTCCCTCCATCATGGTCATCGGGATGAACTGCATTAGTCATGACAAGAGCTGGACGCTATACAATGTACAGTTAATGTAAAAAAAATTATGGATGCTAAACTTAGAAACTGTGATACATATTTCACACATTTTGTTTTATTTATTTATTTATTTTAACTTTCATAATTATTCATAAATTATTATTATTATGATTACTAAAAATGTTTATAAGATGATAGTAATTTTGACAAAATTTGTCATTTGAAAATGCATGCAGTGTTTATTTTATTGCTTAAAACTTACCAGTACAATAAGTCGAGGTATAGGAGGAAATAAAAGTTCCCAGTTCCAAGAATTGGGATCCATATTGAATATTAAAAATATGAAAACAATACTGTCTTTTCACTCTATTTCTCCCACTTGCGACGCGACATTTTTTCTCTCGTTGACTTTTGACCTTTGAAATTTTATGGTTCAGCTCAAAACTCAAACTTCTAAACCACTTTACACTACACTACACAAAAATCTGCAGTACGTAGTACGACATGTAGGTTAAAAAACACAGTCAACTTTAAAAATGGTAGTTGTAATTTTCATTTACCTCCTCAGATTAAATTGTACCCATAAAGTCCTGGAAATTTACATTGTTTTTATATTCGCCGTTTTCTCAGCCAAGAAGAAGAAGAAGTAGATTTCAATCTATTTCAGTTTTGTTTCCAGTCGCTATTACTTCATTTCACCATTTGTGTTTGTACTCAATATTTGATTTTAAAGGACTTTAAAACTCGGATTTAAGTGCTAAAAGTATTTGTTTGTTTGTTTTTTTCGTTACATTGAGGAATCTACCATAAATGATGTACAAAATACAGTCCAATCTAATTATTATTAGTATGTAATGTTGATATTTGAAATGCAGGAGAAGAAAAATGGGGATTCAATTGATAAAAACAGGGGGAAATGTTAAACTGTACAGAGTACAGAATTTTGTACAGTGTGTATTTTAGTTGGGAATTTGTCTCATCCTTACTCCGGAATGAATGTCAAGTGGAATCCAAGTTTATGTTGTTGGATGTGCTACCAAGCCAACTGATCGAACAACTCCTTTGAGTAGGAAAGAAGCAACATACATATCCACTCGTACCTTGTGCATTGTACATTGTACATACCTCTACTTTCTACTTGGGCTTGTTTGGATAATACACACCACACTTTAAAGGGTTTGGCTCCTGGTGAAAAGTAAAGTAGACAGTGGAAAGTGGACGAGCAGAGAGAGGGAGAAAGAGAGAGAGTAAAGAAAGAAATAGAGTGGGACAGTAAATGACATGTCATGTGCTATGCTGTACTATACTACACCATACTAAACTGGGCTTTCCTCTCTGTATTTTAGCTCTTGGCACTCCATTGATGTACACAGTACAGAGTATGGAGCATATAAAGAGACAACAAGCATCCGTATGCATAATATATAATATGTAACATGTAATCGCTCCCTCTACATTCCTATACTTTATACTTAGATACATAATACATTATGCACTATAAAAATAACTGGACTTGTAAAATGTTTCTTTCTGTCATTCCTTCCATCGACTTCGACTCCGGCTGATTCAATGTCATACCTGAGGACTGTACATAGTTCATAATATGTATAATACATAATACATAGTACCCACACTGTATACTTTGTACTGCATATTTTACATGGCGTACATACGCTAAATACATATCAGTCGTTCAGAGTCCTTCATTTTGTCATTTGGTAAACAAAAAGTAAAAAAAATCTATCAGTCAACTCTCTGTACATTTCACGATTGCAAAGTATTATCTATAATAGAATACGCATAGTATGGGATGAATGTGCAATGTGTATGATTATTGAACTATTATTATACTAATGGAGTGCTCTTCATCCGCCAAACTTATATAATACATAATATATTACTAGGAATGATAGGCAATTCTTGAATATGTAATACATGTTACATATTTACATGTACAATCTACAATCAATCTACAGTTTTGTAGCTGTGGTTGCGATATGATATACATACTAGAATTGGGAAAACTAACTTACTTACTTATTGTTTGCACTTTGCACGTAGACTAACAACTCACAAGAATAATGTCTTTTGGCTGGTAACTAGTGACTAGTGACACATTCCATACCATAAGACATACTCCATACTTCTTTATACGCTATTCCTCCGATCCGATCACCGATCGCCAATTGCCAATCCCCAATACGAAGAAGGATAATAATTCTCTACGTATTAACGTAGTTACGTCAGGTGTGTTTTCTTAAAGCGACGGCGCACAGGTGCACTTTATACTATATAAATATACAACTGAATCCTGAGTATATTACGGGTCGTCACGAGAAAGCTCAAACTTTTTGTCCCATAACAAAAATAAGCGACATTTAACGGAAATTTCTGCATTCAACTCTCTTCTTACTATGTGCATAAGATGGCCATAGAATCCTAACATTTAACAACTAACATAATTGAAGTTGACAGTGAATTGCAAAGAGCTTGTCAAGAATCAAGAATTGGAGTTGAACTTATTCAACTTTTTTTAGTCACTTAGTGACAATTACCACTGTTATTATTGACAGATCCGAATAATTGGTAATAAAGTTTGGGACAACTCAATTTGTAACTTTAATAATTAGGTTGCCTTTTCTTTCCAGTTTTACGAAAACTTGTTTTAATAACTATTTTAATTCTTTAAAGTAATCTGAAAGAAAATGCTACTAAATCGCAATTATTTACGTCATTGAGCATGTAAAATATTATGCATTGTACGTTTATGTTGTGTGTGTGTTCCACTGTTTACTATTTACTATTTATAATTAAAAAAGTTTGTTTCATTTTACAAAGCATTAAAAACATGTAGACATTTTTCATGTATATATTAGTCAAATGTATGAAAGTAGGTAACTTGCAAAAATAAATAATGTCCAGAGAAATGGTAAAAAGCAACTAGTAATTATTATCATTTATTTGCCCTTTTACTCAGGCGCGTAAAGATATATCGATTGTCGACTGTGCAAATTCGAATGAACTGAATGATAAACCTAAAGCCAAAATTAAATTGTTATCGATTTACACTAAAAAATGGTTTTTATTGCTTTTCCAAATTTACTTCTTGATCGTGACAAAGGTGTCTTCTGCCTTAAAACATATATATATAATATTAGAGATAAAATATGTGAGGAGCCAGAAAATGCGTAAAAGTGTAATCTATAGATATGAAATTTCAAAAATGCTAGACATCAAAATAATATAAAAAATAAGTACTTTTTATTCATGTTTTTTTTTAAAAATTATTATTGATTATTATTTTGCTCGTTGTTGGTATTTTCTGCTCTCTTTGATAAGCTCTCGGTGTTCGGATATTTTCCGCATAGCTGCTTCCAGTTTTTCCTTTTTAGCATTTTTATCTTCTCTGACTCTATTCTTGACTGCCTGGATTCTACATTCGTCCTCACATTTTTGCAAGTACAGACGAAATTGAGCCTGAATAATACAAAATGAAACATGATTATGCACTACTAGAACTGTGTACTAAGAAGAAGAGAAGAACAAGGACTCGTGTTTAATGTTGCACAAGAAAAACAAGAAGGGTGAAAGTGGAAGGAATGACGAATTGAGATATTAGAGTTTTCGAGAAAATTATACAAAGTTTCAAGTTTCTTTTGAACTTCTCCATTTCCATTTTCTTCTCTTCAAAACTTATGTAGGACAAAGAGTACATGAGTACACGCGTGGAGATGGAGATATTATGTATTATGTGGTGGATGGCTGCTGACTCAATTTAATACCAACAGTTTTACTAAGTGTCATCGCCTAACTTTTTCCTCTTTTATCTTTATGCACACAGAAAACTCAAAGTCAAACTCCATAAAAGGAGATGGAGAGAAAAGAGCAGAAACTATAATAATTGAGAAAGAAAGAACAAGAGACAAACCTCGGAATCCGACATTTCACAACTCAAACCGTGCTCCTTTAATTCAAATGGATTGTAAACTTTCCTGATTTGATGAGAAACTAGAGACGCCGCTTGGATTTTTTGAATCCTCTCCTTTTTCTCTTTCTCTTCCCTCACTCTCTATCTTTCAAACCCCAATCAATTGAATTAAATTGAAATTTTACATACAAAATTACAAATTATGCACAGTCGACATTTGGCTCGTTAAAAATTATGAATAATAATAATCATTATTATTAGTTTATTACTATCATGTTGTATTAAAAAATTAAAAATATAATATATATTCTTACAGCTTTTCTTGCTTTTTCAATCAATTCCTCTGTTGTCTTTTGTACTTGTTGCGCTATCCATATCCATAAAAAGTTAAAACAGCCAAACGATAATCATTTACAATTGATTGTGCTCAATAAATTAGTAATAATGATTATTAAAAACTATTATTAAAAATCAAAACATTATGGGAGACCTACCCAAATTTTTATTTTCTCTTTCTTTCTGCAACACGGCGAATTGAGCTTTCATTTCACTCAAAAGAATTTGATCAACACGTTCACGAGCTGCTTGAATTTCCTCTTCATTTCGAATCGCCAACTCTTTTTTTAATTTATTTTCCTGTGTAAAGTTTTAACCATTCATGATGAGAGCCGTAATAATTATTATTAATAATAATAATAATAAAATATTATTCTACTACATAATTTGTTACACACTTTTTTCATAGGCAATAAAGCAATGAATCATTAATACTTAATGCAAAGTTATTTTTCAGCCTTGCCATCGTTCATCGTATATCGTACCTCTTCTCTCAGTTCTTCAGCTGCCAGTCTCTTTTCCTCCATTTTCTGACGTCCAATTTCCAAACTTCTTGAAGCTGCCAATTTTGCCTCCAACTTTCGTTGATTAATTTTTTCTTCATTCTGTTTCTCTTCCTCTTCCCTTTTCTTTTGCATCCAAAAATGATAATTCTCTGGAGACATGCCTCCATTAACAAGTTCCTCCAACCTACGTGTGAAAATTCAAAGAAATGTGTTTAAGTACAAAAAGTAATAAGGCATTCTTAATCAATTTTCCATCCATATAGTTTTGATCACGAAAAGAATAATTATTATTTCTAAAAATTTTATTTTATAATACATATACATTTGATATTTGATTTTCAAACAAAATTTTATTTACTCTTTTCGTTTTGCAGCATCTTGATTTTCCACCAGCTTATGCTCCCTTAATATAGTGGATATAGTGGGTCTGACTCTTTGGCTCGGCTCCTTAAAAATTAAAATGATAAATTAATTTTTATCCAAATGCAACATGTAATATTTCTTTTGAAACCAAGATCATAAATTTGTAATATTTTTATTATTTATTAATGCAAGTAATTTAACTGTTAATAGTTTAATAATCTTTTGGAAACATGGATTTTATACTTTACACGTCAAATGAAAAATCCAACATAAAAACTCTCAGTTCATTTACCCATGTTACACAGTGGTACGATAGCTCAGTATTATTATTTATTATTATATTGCATATATGGATATATGTGGTCATTAGTGAACAGGGGAAGGGAGATATAGTGCCGTATAACGTATAACAGCAGCGAGTGTCTCGGTATTCAATTACTAATTGCATTAATTTATGTTTTATTAAGATAATAGACACAAAATAAAACGTTCATGATCAAAATATTAGCCTCATTATTATTAATTATTGCTATCATTAGAGCATCAACGGAAGATAAAATGAAACTAATTAAAATAATAATAATAATAATTTATCCATAAAAAATAGAAAAAAAAGAAAAAACTGTATACCATATATAATATATGCATCGAATATCGAATTTATCATAGGTAATAGGTACATGAACGAGGAAAATTCGAAGCGAGAAAATTCAGTGCCGAAAAAAAGGAAAAAAGTATTAAGAGGACTAACAATGAATGCGAATGTAATAGGGATTTGCATTTCAATATTCGAATTCGGAAGGATAAAAATATTTGAAATGGAAAAATTGTATGATTTGCCAACTTACTTTGAGGACGTTATGCAAATTCATTTTTTGTAAGGACATTTTGCTCAGCCTATTCTTTCTCTATTCGTTGCTTCGCTTCTTTCTGCTCTTTATTTTTTCTTCTTCGTCGCTCGTCTTCTCCTCCTTCTGCTTCTTCCTTCTCCTCAGTGTTCTCTTGTCTCTATTCTCCAAAAATTTTCAAGATGATAAAAGTGAGGTGCATACGCTCGTTGCTCGTTGTTCCTTCGTTCAATCGATGTACATAATGAGATACGGAATACGGAAACTGAAAATAAAATTTAAATATAGGTAAAAAAAAAGTAAGTGTAGAATGTAGATTGTAGAAAAAAACCGTCTCCTGGTATATTGTATGCATATTATATATATTATAGGTTGTACTATAGGTTATGTGTTATGTGCTATGTAAATCATGAAAGTTACTGACAAAAGATAAAGAGAGACAAAAGAAGAGAATACTATAATATTGTAATCTAGTACAAATCTAGTAAAGCTGGAATAAAAGCTTTTCCACTTGAATAAATTCTTTTCTATCTAAACACTAAAATTTAACTTCTTCACTTCCACATCACAGTTGAGTCATCACATCGTTGGAAAAAGAATAAATTGTGTATCAAGTAAAATTCATACTGAATTTTTAGAAGAATACAAAAAATTATAATATTACCAATTATTATTATAAATTTTGGAGTCAAACTTCAGACCGGGATACACCAGCAGTGGAAGTCCATGGAAGTTTCATTCAATTTTGCAACTCAAATCTCAGTTAGATTGGGAGTCGGAGTTGTAAGTTGTAAGATAAACCATACATCCGATATCCAATGCAGAGCAATTCCAGCGTTGACAGCTGTGTCCGTTAAAATTCAAATGCGTAGTAATTGACAATAGTGTCGAGGATCAAATCCAGATGAAAATGCTGATGAATGAAGAATTATAACTACACACAGTTTACATTTATTACGTCAGTTCTTGATTCTTGATGTTCGATGACCCAACATCAAAAATCAAAAATCAAAAGTCTTTTCTTTTTTTTAGATTTTTGTTTTTCTCTGTAAATAAAAATTCAAGTTTCACCATTCCATTCACCATTCACCATATTCACGAATGATGTTGTATTTTGCAAGGCCCTTTAGAAGTCTCATAATTTTGGCTTTTTGTATTTGTTCTTATACACACTTTTTGTGCTATATACATCGCATCCAAAATCAAATATGGAAAATTGAAATTCGAAATTCGAAATCAAAGTAAAGATATAAATAAAAATCTCTGTTAGTGTGTATCCAACAGTTACAACTTACAACTTCCGCAAAAAACGTACAATAAAAGTATAATATATTATATGACTTTCCAAAATACATGTAATTCAACATTCAGTAAGGTCGTGTTACACACATACACTGTCAAAAAATCCTCCTCGTACTCAGTTTTTTCTTCAATCTGATGAAAACTTTTTTAAACCGTGAATACAAAAGAAAAAGGGACGAAAGATGAGCTCAAAATGTAAGAAAAGAGTTTCGAGTGGAGTGGAAAAAGAAAAAAAAGATAGGATTATATTTGACAATCCATTCTATTCTGTTCTGTTCTACTTTACTTTTTATACATACATTTTGACGATGGATTTTGAATCCTTCACCAAACCAAAAGAAACCCCAAACCAAACCACATCAAAGTTGTTCAACCATACACATCTATCAACCCATCCATCCATCTATCTATCTATCTATCTATTTATTTATCTGTCGTTAGACCAAAGTTGAGACCAGAGACGGAAACGAGAGTCACATGAGAGCCTAAAAAGTAAAAAATTTGGACAGGAAAGCAAATACAAAGGATGGGATGGAATAGAATAAAATAAACTATAGACTTTGCTACCTCTCGGGTACATCAACCTTTAAGTACACTGCACACTGCACATTGAGCATCGTACATTGTACATTGTACACTGTACATGATGACAAACAACAAGCACGTACACATCTTTCTACCTACTTGACTACTTGCTGTACTCTGAACCCTGTTCTCTGTACACCTATCGTAAAAAGTCCATATTACGTATTACATAGCTCATAGTTGACACACAGCACACAGACAGAGAAACATCCCAAATGTAATGGCAAGTTCATTTCATACTTTCATCCGTTTTACTGTTCTCTGTACTTATATACTTTATATTTTATATGTTGTGTGGATAAGAAGAAAATGTGACTCGGATCTCGGATCTCGGAAAAGAGCGACAAAGACTAAGAAAGGGGAGAAAAAAAAGAGAAAGTGAGGTCAGATTTAGAGTTTCCTCTCCTTTTTCCAATTCCATCCCATCGCCATCCCGGTTCTTGATGTTTTTTGGTCTCTGGTCTGGTCTGGTTTGGTTTGGTTTGGTCTCGTGGACGAAAGAAAGGATCTGGATCCGGATCCTGGTTTTGGTTTGGTTTACTCTTGATCCCAGTCTTGCTCCTAGCTATACAGATGTACATACTCCACAATCCACACTCCTACAACATTCTCCACTCTGTTCTGTTCTGTTCTGTTCTGGCCTACTCTACTCCCGTGTAAAATGTAAAGGATTCAATTTGTGTGCATGAGAGAGTGAGAGTGAGAGAGAGAGTGGAGAAAAAGAGAGAAAAAGATGGAAGTGAGAGACTGCGCCGAGACATTTTAGGCTCTTTGGATTCTCTTGTAATATTTTTCATTGGTGAGAGAGAGAGAAACAGAGAGAGAGACAGGGCTGGAGACTAGAGGCAATATCAGAAGCAGCAAGAGAAAGCAGCACCAACAGCTATACAGACTTGAATGGGTTGACGGGGACAGGCAATCCGATTTCTACTTCGTACCGTTCCTGTACCAAGTCACACTACACCACACTAAACCATACCATACCATACCAAACCAAACCATAGCATAGCATAGCTTACTATACGAAAAAACAACTACAACCTCGCACAACCTAATACTGTCTACTAGACATTGTACACTGCACACAAGTTGACGAAACAAAACGAGAGAGAAAGAGAGAGAGAGAGCGGAAAAATTCCAGCGGAGCTTTTTGCAAAACCCCGTGCCCGTGTAAGTAACTTTTTGTGTTGAGGCAGAAGAACAAGACAGACGGAGAGAAAAGGAGCGAATAAAAAGAAGCACCCATAACAGCGAGGAAAAGATAAAGAGAAACAAGTCACTAACTTGACACGAATTCAGTCCGTTTTCGTGAGCGTCGAGTTCTGCAAAAGGGAAAGCAAATCAAGGAATTCTTCAACAAAATACACACACATATTGAGAGAGACAGAGAGAAAGAACGAAAGAGGTAGAGCATATCAACACCTGTACTCGAATAGTCTTATTCCTACTTGTACTCTTTTCGTCTCATCCTTTCCCATCATCATCGTCATCTTCTCTGAGCTTGCCTCCCTGCCTGGCTGCTTCATATCAATCTTTCCACATTCAGCATCCAACGTCTATCCAACCTGGACGGATTTTCTCTACAACTCTAAAACTCTAAACCAACTACAAAACCTGACGGAAAAAAAGCATTCCATTTTCTTTTGATCAGACAAAACGGAAAGATTTCATTTTGGAAATCGGAACAAGTCAAATTACAATCCCAGCCAAAGTCACATTCACATTCAGATCCAGATCCAGATTCCGATTCAGATTCCGATTCACAGTTGACGTGAATCTAGAAAATAAAATAGAAAACAGGTAAAGGATAAAGGAAAAGGACGTAAAAAGAAAATATCATACATAGCCTCTCTTGTTCTGGTTGTATGTATAGTGCTCTTTTCTTTATGAAATTCTATTACAAGCTCACCTGTACAGTTTCTCACAAATCTTTTGTCTCTCTTTAGAAAGTGTAGTTCAGAAATTGAGAGATTATTACTTATTCTACTCTGTACACAGCCCATGAATACATATACATCGTGTACTGTACTGACTACTGACTACTGACATTGTCGTGAATTTGTGTACACTTTAAATTGTACGTGTGAGAGTTATCTCCCATTTACAATCTAATGCACACAGTAATAAACTGAACCAACTCTAAAGTTGAGCACGAAGACTAATACTACACTGTACACAACGACAACGCTAATGACAATCCTCCTCATTCATTGATTACCCACAAGTCTTATCTTCCTCATTATAATACATAATAATAATATTATTAATAATAATAATACAAGTATAGTCAAGGAAGAGCAGTTACCTACATCAGCTTTCAACTAACTGATATCAATAATCACACATTCATAATAATAATAATAATATACTCATCATCATCATCGTAACAGTTGAAAGTCATTTTCTTTCATCTATTCAACTTTATATATCCTTTGGTTGATTGTTTTAAGTGGTCGTGAGCTCGTCATTCTAAGTCTTCAAACTTTTAAATAATAATAATAATATCATTACATTTTCCTATATATTATAATACTAAATATTATATTCTCCTGGAAGTATCTGGATAATATAAAATATAATATACATTATACTATTCAACAGTAATAATCAGTAATCAGTACAGTAAAAATAAAATATTATACTTTGTATTCTACATTCTATTGTCAACGGAAAAGGACGGATTCAGCATTATTTAGGATTGAGGATTTCAAGTTGGAAATTGAGAATCAAATTCAAAAGTCAAAAGTATTCTCTCTATACAGTCTACAGAGTTTTGACAAGAAGTAAAAGAGTAAAAGAGAACAAGAAGAAGACGGTGAAGGTGAAACAGAAGACAAGAAGAAGCTAAAGCTCATTACAATCTACAAATCCTATCATTATTCTCATTCTCTCATTCTTAATAATACTCGACTTTGACTTGTTCGACTCTGCTTACTGCTTGACTCGGCTCCACTTGGTCCATTTGGTATAAATCCACAGTAAAAGATACAACAAAACAAAAAGAGAGGAAGAGAGATAAATAAATTTCATTTGATTTTCAAGCTGCCATAAAAGTGACATTGCCTCATTAAAAAAAGAAAATTTATACACGGAATCAAGATGACAGACAATGGAGATTCCAAACACCGGCAGGGAAGCCTTGAAAAGGTCAGATATAATATTTTATTAGTTAAATCTAATCTATTTTCTCTACTTCCTATCCCTTTTCTACCTGTTCAGTATCATTTAAACTTTAAACTTTAGACATCCCTGTCATATAATTTCTCATCTTTTCCATTATCCTCCGTTGGAAATTAATTTTCCATTTTAAAATCATACATTCATAATATTTCATTTTAATATAAATATAATCCCGTTCATCATCATTCATCATCATCACATCATTGTTTTATTTCATTTCGATTGTACATCTTTGTCATTTTCTTCTGGTATTTCACGATTGTTATAAAATTCATTTTTTATTACTTAATAATAAGTAATTATTATTTAAAGTTACGTCAGAATTTTCAGTATTTGTACATTTTTGCTTCTACAAGTTTTGATGAAACGGGTTTCATAATAATTTAAAACTCACAACAAAATTCTTAAAGAATAATACACATAATACGCATTTTTCATTTGTTGAATATTTTCACCATTGCTCGTGGCTCGTGGCCAATGGTCATAATAAATAATAATAATAATATTAGTCCTAGTCATAATAATGATGAAGGTAAGATGCAACAGGGCTTTTTTCTTTGCCATTTTGTGTGTCGCTCTATTGTACTTTTATACTTGGATAAATACTTGCTTATTAGCTTTTTTATTTTATGTATAATATATGCATTTGCGTTTACATTTTGCATGTGTTGCAAGAGCTGTGGTCAATGTAAAAGAAAAAAGGCAGCGTTAAAATTCTTTTTCTTCTTTTTCTTTGCCCATTACAATTTATGTACAATCAAGATCACAAATGAGATTTTATCCCTCGGTTTCTCCTGCCTAAACTATATGTATGTAGTATGTATGTAAACTTGAATTTATTTCCACAATACATTTACTACACAACACAACACACAACAACCTACATCAGTACACCCGATTTCTCCTAAATATCCGAATATATACCAAACGACATCACCATACTAATACATAATGTATTTTCCCGGAACTTGTTGGAAATTGTCGTACCAGTCACTTTCTTCGGCCAAGCGTCACAATTTACAATTCACAGTTCGTATACAATAATAATAATGTAATCACACTGCACGAGACTGTGAAAGTTTTAGGATTGCGGCTTTTAATTCAGTGTAGCCAAGTTTTGGTTTATTTGATCAAGAATCTAGGATCTAGGATTTGGATTTGGATTCGGATTTTGGTTGTTATATCGTTTTACTGTATATTGTATATTACATAACAACCACCTTCTAGCTTATATGTATATCTATAGATAGAAACATGTTCAATAAAAATACAGACTTCAACACATAACACATATAGTACCAAGTAACAAGTAATAATTATTGTATTAGATACATATAGCAGAATCCCTTGCTACAAAAACATAGTATTTATACTAGAAACAGTGTATTTATCTTTAGCTGTGTTGGAAGTTGGAAGGTGATTACGGGAACATTCTCTATTCTCTCTCTTTACTCTTTACTCACTATGTGTAGATGTGTAGGAGTCAGCAAACTAATTCTGAGCACGCAGTAAGAAGAATTTATGCTCAGGTAACCTCTAACCTTCTCTAACCTCTCCCATGTTGTACACTCCACACTGTACACTGTACAACGTACATTCTGCACTCAGCATTGGAATTTGGAAAAGTCAAGACTCTGAACTCTCTCTCTCACACCACAAAATACAAAACTTTGTTCCCATCTTCTATTTCTAAGTCGCGTTCAATGTTCAATACTGCCTCAATAATAATAATAATAATAGTAATAATAATAAGAGCGCCAAAGTTGTTTCCATTTTATCCGCTGCTACTTGTCTTGATCATGCTTGTTAAATTAAACTTTTATTTAATTCTTCTCCATTTTATATTATGTATTTCCAATTACCACGTAGAATGATTCGATACGAAAGGAATAAAAAATGTAGCATGTAATATTTTGCGTGTACCTTGGGAAAGATAAATATGATATCCTCATCAATACACCGAGTAAAGTGTAAAAAGAGATCAAAAAATTAAAAATACATCATAGAAAGAGGAAAATCCATCCTTGCCAAATGTATCGTAAATCGTAAATGCAGTTAACTATAGTGTGTATTGCAGATTCGGATTTCGGATGATCCAAAAGAATCATGCATTCTTCATTATACATGTTCCATTTTTTGTTGCAGATCGATCCTTTTAAAAAATTAAGGTTGATGGTTAGTGGTTAGTGTCTAGTGCTACTGTGTGTGCTTGTACAAGGATAGAAGTAGACGAGAGCGATGGGTCAGGAGGATGAAAGAAGAAAATGGACCATAGGGCACACTGCACAGTGTGTATGTGTGAAATGTATTTACTATGCTCTTTGCTCTTTGTATCATATTCTGTATAAAATGAACAAGCTTTCACACCACAAAAAATTTTATAATGCACGTGGAGGTGAAATGCTTTTATTAGTTGTATTTCTGCTTTACCTTATAAAAAATACTCGGTATTATAGATTGATACCTATGTATTTATTTTTCCTGTATTTATATTACATATCATGTGGTCTACTGGTTTAGTTTGGAGTTTGGATTTTGGAGTTAGCAGCTTGAGGTAAAAAAAAAAGAAAGAAGAAAGCAAGAGATGTGTGAGTGAAACTTGGCTCAAGTTTGGGGCGTAATGAGCTCGAAAGGGAAAGATTGATCGAGTTGTCCAGAATTATACGTACATGTAATACAGTGTATACTATGTAGAGTCAATGAACGATCTACATTGTATAAATTCCGATGGAAGGTGTACATTGTACTGTGTGTATTATTATTACACGTAGGTATCCACATTGTACATTGTACATCCGCCTGGTGAAAATGGATGGGAAGAGATAAGCGAAATGGAGAGATAGAAGGAATAATAAGAAATATATAGGTAGGTAGGAAAGCTATTGATTCAAGGAGAGTAGAAGAGAAAGGTTAAATGAAAGAGAAGGAGGGAAAGTGGAGGAGGAGGAAAGAGGAAACGGAGGAAGGAGGAAATGTATGTCTATGAAGTAGAGCATATCACATGTCTCTGAATAGAATCTAGATCCATCTATACACAATGCACAAATGCAGAGAGACAGCAACTGGGATACTCAGCACAGAACATGGCATAAATACACGCCAGAGCACCACTCAACTCACTAAACTCTCAACTCTCAACTTGACTAACTCTACACTCTACACGAACCACGAACCACCAACTCCACCAACTCTACAGTCTACATTGTGCACAAAACAAAAAAAACAACTCAAGCCTTCTCCTTCTCTTCCTCTCCCTTTCTCTGAGATACTGGTCTCGGCCTCAGCCTCACCGCCAAATAAACTTAGATGACTGGCTTCATGTATACACGTGTACTCTGTCTTGTACTTGTACATTGTACATAATGGTTTTGAAGCATTCATGCGGGTAATTTTTGTAGCCACCTTATGGATTTCATCCTCTCTCTCTTTCTCTCTCTCTTTAACAAACTATGTATTCATCGTACTCTTATTCTTATTCTTTTTCTCCTCTTACCTCCTCCTCCTCCTTCACCAAGTTTTACAAGTAAAAGTGGAAAGGAAGAAGGAAAAAGAAAGAAAGTCAGAATCTCTATTCTATTTGTTTTTTTTTGTTCTCTTGGTCTTGTTCACTATTCACTTTTCACTCTTTCTTTTTGTAGTTGGGTAAACTCAGTCAGTTTGCATTATAGAAATGATGGGCTTGTCTAACAAAAAAATAGATGGGGAATTCTCCTCCTCTTCCGTGTCCTGCCCTGCTCTTACATTTTATGTGCTGAATGCTGAGACTGAAGAAAGTATACTTCTATATTCTATACATATCTATCTTACGAGTACGAGTACGAGGAAAAACAAATAGACAAAGAGGAAAAAGTTGACAATGTGTTCAATGTTCAGTGTTCAATGTTTAGACTACGTGTACGATGTTTGAGTACAAGTATCGTGAGAAATTGTCTTTTGGTGTAGTTTTTTCTTGTTGCTGCATGCATGTTTTAGCCTGTAGGTTGCAAATTCTCAGTGTCTGAATATAGAACGTAGAATGTAAAATGTACATTGTACTCATGATATAACATGCAGTGTAAACTGTCCACTTATGGAATGGACTTTACTTTACATTTTACATATCATACAGTATACAGTATACAGATATACATAGATTATGTACACATATCCCAGTTCTTAAAAGTCGACATTAAATTTTAATGAAGAGCCCGAGTACGTGTGGAGTCCCTGTAGAACATGTTCTAATATTATAATACATGTATGTTTAATATTTAACTTGTACATTGTAGATTTTACATGACTATGGAGCATCAGCACTGCTTCTACTTCTACTTATGCATTGTGCAATGGACAATGTACGCTGTAAACTGCATGTGTACTTTTTACACTGTTTACAACAGTCAATGTCTTTATTTGTAATAAATGGAGTGGGATTTAATAGCTCTTGTCTTTTTGCTCCTGCTTTCCGTCTCCATTTCATTTTCATGTTCAGGAGGATCATATTATATATTATGCGTATCAGGTAGAGTGTTTTCGTATCTCCTTTGGAGTTTGGATGGTCGATATAAAATACTAATAAACAAAGAACTTTTAAACCGTAGCTTTTAAAAAAATACTTTAAAATTCTCAGCGAGGGCCAAAATAATTCATGGTTATGCACAACACAACCTATGAAGGGAATTTACCCCACAAGTATTACTTTCCAAGGCTTCCAAAAGATAATTTTTTGCAAAACTGTGAAATTTTAGCAAAAATCATCGACTAGAAAAAACTCCAGACTATAAGACTCAAGTTTCATGTAAGTAAACAAAAAAGTAAACAAACATAAAAAGTAAATGTATTGTGAAAATGGTTCATATGATGGATCTACTATTTTAGCAATTAACCCAACAGACAAACACAAAACACAAAAGTTATGATACTAGCAAACTAAGGAAATGCTAAATAAACTATAAACCACAGGATGAAAGGGAAATGGTTTTCTCCCAGTTCCAGTTCCAGTTCAGTGTAATAATTACACATAAATTAGAAAATTATAGCAAAATCATAAGGGTTATACCTTTTATACCTACTTTACTATTTATTATGTATTATGTACTACCAACGACGCAGTCATATCTGTGTGTTATGGACTATAATTACTTACGTAATGTATTTTCGTAAAGTATTTCCTCATAGCATAGTCCCACCGTCAGCTTCTACAGTTTCTTCACCCAGGAAAAATGGATATAGAAAAGGAAGCATGGAAAATGGAAAAAGACTTGGTTATAAAATATGGATCATAAATTATTCCAAATAATACTAATACTAATACCATCTTAAAGTATCTACAATAGTAAAACTCTTTGTAGAATGACAACCGTTAAAGCACTAGAGTTTATAACACTTTTACTAGTACTTAATTATCACGGATAGTACATTCAATATCAGCTGTTTGTTCTTTCCCACTGTTCACTGTTCACTGCCCCTTGCTCATTTGTGTATCCTTTGTCTTTACTTTTTGTGTTTACTTTTCCCACCAACCGTAAAATATCCACATTATCCATGCCTCGAGTCTCGAGTCTGAAATTTCACATATAGAAAGAATTGAATCGTACAGTAATTATTTTACACTTTACAGTCTGAAGTCTACAGTCGTGTTCAAATCCACGAGAACGCAGGAAAATGGTACATGCACCAACAATATGTATGCCTAAATATTGTTAGGTAGAAAAGAGCGTAAATAATAAGTAATAATGAGTAGAATGCATAATTACATTTATAAAGGAAAAAGCTTGAACTCATCCTCCAATTATTCTGTTTCCTTTTTTGCTTGAGTAGAATGGCATAATTGTCCCGAAAAATGAGCAACATTCAATTTAGTGTTGAAAATTGGACAATTTCAAGTAGGCAAATACAGATACAGATTCTGCGTGTACAGTGTACAGTGTGTGTTTTGTATTGACTATTGACACGAAGAATAGGAAATCTTATTATCTTTCACTCTGAGCGAGTTGTGTACATTTTGTACATTGTATATTGTACTTTCCGCCTTCTTGGTTCTCGGTTCTCAGTGTATCGACTTTTTACTTTGAAAGCATTTATTGAGTATTCAGTATATAATATTATGTAGCTATACTGTGAGTAGAGGGAGAGTTGAGTGAAAGTAAATCGTTTATATTGGTGTACTCGAGTCGAGCTTGGAATTTGGAGTTTGGATCATTATTAGTCCTGTCGTTTACCATTTACCATATCGACTCGAACCTCAAGAGCTACACCTTTCACAATACCCGATACCCAATACCCGATACTCGATACACGTTACAAAATATACAGTGAAATGCCCTTTAGCAGGGTATTATTATTCGATGGTTTTCGCCGATGGGTAAATAGCAAATAGCGAATAGTGAATATGTACAAAATGTACATGACAAGTAATCGTTATTGACTACTTTCTCTTATCCTTTATCTACATTTGTGTGTATGTATGTTGTCTATTGATACATGTAGATTGTAGATAATATGTGGGGCAATAGCCGATTATGAATGGGAAATGAACAAAGTAAACAGTAAATAGCCTTTGTCTTTTCCAGTTGCTAAAAATCTCTTGTACGAAAAATGAAAATGCTTTGTATGCTCAAGTCTGAACACTGAACAATTTAGAATGTAGAATGTAGAAAGTACAAAGTATTGGCTGGACATATAAACTGTGGGTTTTTGGTATCGATTTTGAATTTTGACTTTGCCACAACCACTGGGTGAAATTCTTCCATATTTTTTATAAAGTTTTAATTAGTTTCCAAATTCCTACAGCATTTGACCTTTGACTCTTTACGTAAATTGTAAACTGTAACTTTTCTTTCTACTAATACGCTGTAGTCTGGGTTTTAGTTCATTCAAGAGTTTTGCAGGTTATTACATCGTGGGAATTGTACAAAATGAAAGAGTTTGACATTTTCCAATTTTGTTCAATGCGTCACGGCATTATTTATGATTGTCACATACATCCATAATCCATAATCCAAACTCATACCGGACATTGGACATGTCCACATGCAAAGTGTGTCTAAATTATGTATAATGTACAATGTACATGATGATGAAATGTCATTGAATGGGGAGCAAATGTGTACAAAAGAGTCAAATTTGACGAACATGAAAGCCAAGGATTATACGATTGTACGATTGGACATTGGACAATGTCATCAGTTATAAAGGAATCCAACTCATGGGAAAATTCATTTACAATGTTTACGGACGACGGAATGAAAAACTGGACATGTGTAAATAGTAAATACTAAATGCTGAATACATACACCAAGCGGTTTTGTGATTACGAGTATTGTGTACACGAACAGAATCAGAAACAGAAATAAATACTAAAATACTTTTGGGCCCACCGTTTATGTATTTATGTATTTATGACCTGCAAGTATGATCCAATCAACGCTGCAAAGCTATTTATGATTTAAATACTAAATACTAGTTCACTGCCATTTGTACACGTGTGTGTAAGTTGCGAGTTAAAAAGGTACAGTTTTCTCTTGTCTTGACGGCGGAATTTACATATATGCATTTACAGAAACCCACCTTTTTAAACGCCTTTGAAAAATTTACAATGAAAAGTAAACACGGATTTTGTAACAATATGCTAAAAAAAACTTTTAACAAATTTTTATATTTGATGAATTATTTTTGCACAAGTGTATTTTTTGAAGGTGTAGATGATTAAACGATGTTCGTGACCCAGGTCGATATATCAAATATCAAGTCATGTACCTTGTGTCGTGCAAGTCATCAACAGTTTCCTATGAACTCGAAACTCCAGATGATGATAGAACATGTGCAACAGGATCAAATTTCGAGAACCGAGAGTTGAGAGTCGTGACTTTGATTTTACTACAAGGTTCAGAATTCAGAATAGAGTTGAAGTCTGTCAATTCTGTGCGGTCCAGTAATTCCAAAGAATAATATTTTGATTTTTGATACACGTGTCAAGTGTCAAAGTCAAGAAGTATTCTAATCGATTTTGATAGTTGAAGAATGAGCAGGTGTTGTCTGGACCCGGGAAAGAGGAAATGTAAAGTACGGAAAAGTTTTAGTTGAGCAAGAACACTTTGTACTTTCCACACACATGTGCCCACAACAAAGCTTTTGGTAATTTACCAGAAAAAGTGTCCAAAACCTTTTTGTGTAGTGTTGTTACACAGCTGTTTGAGGATGTGCGCAATACCCAATATATACATTATACAAAGTACTTGGTATATTGTAAATTTGGTGCATATTACATGTTACATGATGTGCAAAATTTGTACCACTTGTACACATGCACAAAGTTCGCAGTTCGTAGTTCCGATGAGAAATGTAAGGCACCGAGAGTAACGAATAATATCAAACCTGAACGTAAAGAACGTAGAAAATAGAAAGTTACTAGAGTACTAGAATAATACAGCGTCAGCTATGAAAAGAAACAAAGTCTATAGATTCCACTTGGCCAAAATTGTAAATCGTACTCACGCGATCCGGGTTAACAGTTACATTGAAAGTAATGAGTACTTTTACACACTAAAATCTATACATATGAAGGATGAAGGAGCATAATATAAAACTACTCCTGGATTCCATTTGTCATCTACTATGAACTATGAATGAGGAAAGAATAAAGATAGAAAACCAGCATTTTTTGGTGATAAGGACTTTCCATTTCCCGTTTTATCATCCGCTGTCTAATAATGAACTTGGCTCAAAAGATAGAAACAAACATTGAAACCTTCAAACATTCCTCTGTCCATAAAAGATTTAAAGTTGGTTTAGTTCAGAGGTCCTCACTTATCACATATGTGCATAATATAATAGACATGCTTACTTTTACTGGACTAACTTTCCTTGCAAAAGGGTGATAGTGCTGGGTGCACATTGTACAGTTTATCCCGGTTTTCACCGTCATAACTCCTATTTGATGCTGGGCAATTTGTAGTACTTAATTACTCACAAACTCAAATACTCAAATACTTTAATAGTCAAACTCCTATCAGAAAATTGAGCCACGTGAGTTTAATCAGTAGTAAATTCTGGATTTTGGCTTCCTCCTATCACATCACACATATCCCATTGTAGTATATTATCACATGCCCATTAGGTATAATTTGAGTGCCATTGCGCAATATTCAACATTATGTAAGGAGAATTCTCTTATTCTCTTCACTTTCATTTGTAGGAAACAGAAAGCAGAAAAACATGTAGTATATTTTGTATAAATCATATTATGCTCTTGTAAAGCTTCCTATATTTCTTCAAGTTATGCACAACCAGAGTGTACAACACTAAACATTCAAGCTGTCTGAATCCTCTTTGATATTTTCATGTGAAGCAATATCAATAGTATAACAACTTTTCCATGTTCGTGTGCATATGTGCAAATGTGTATATTTGTGTGTGGTGTACTTATGTTCTCACAAAAGCAGTCATTGAATAGAATAGACTTTGAAACGGACTACTTTCCATTTCCATTTCCATTTTTTCTCCATATTATTTTACATGGAAATACGTAGTGAAAGTCCATTGACTTTTATCTTCACTTTCATTGTTTCTAGTCTCTTTATTCTCTTCTCCATTTTCGATTCTCGACTCATGATATCCATTTTAGACCGATGGCCTAAAATTGGCTGAAATCCCCCGAGAATTCAATACTTTTTTATATATCGGTTTGACTTTGATTTGGATTTTGATTGGTCCAATTTATAATGGTCTAATCCGATCAATTTTATTATCACTGTCCTAATAGAAAGTGTATGACATGGTCCCAATCTTTGAAGTTTGAAGTTAACCCTCTTACTCGTTGTTTTTACTTACTTTGTTTGAACTTCCGCTTTGCGTGTATGTACCAAATGTTCAGAGTTCAGATTTTGAATGCCCAAGGTGTTTGTTCAAATACATTATGTGTTTTTGTACGCAACTAATTTTAGTTTCAATTTCAATTTTTTATGCTGATTTTGGCTTTCATGTCTACCCTCTTGAATCGAGTAAACAGTGTGTAGCAAAAACAGAGAGGCTTTTCCTAGTGATAACTACAAACGAGAAAAAAACATTTCATGTCATTACAATTATCTTTCAAGTTTCAAGTTTCAAGCAAAAATTAAGGCAGTCACATAGAAAATGAATGCATATGTAATACCAATTATTACCAACAACAATAATTGTCATTGTACATTGAATGATGAAAGATGAAAGTATAAATTGTACAGGAATGAGCCTATAGAATGTAGAGTATTGGAGTAGAGGTCAGAAGTAAAAATAACCAATAACCAATATTTTTCATTTTCATCCACTCATCCACTCATGCAATCCTGCAATCATGGAATGGAATGGAATGGAATGGCATGGAATGAGTGAGCCTACACTCACAACTCACAAGTAGATAGATATTGGATACTAGATACTAGATATGTGACTACGTGCTTGGGAAGGCGCACTAGAGAAAAATAAAAGATATCTAATAAATAAAAGTGCAAAACATTCCATAACAGATAAGAGAAGAGGCTTTCGGAACTCTAGTTTCTAGTTTCTAGCCTTTAGTCTCTAGTCATTCCATTCCCTCGGTAATACATTTCGAAAACTTGTAGCTAATAAATTTCTATGGGTAATCAATTTCCCACACCGAACCGCACACCGTACACTCTGTCCATACCAAACTACAAGTACATGGAGTATACCATTTCAAACGGAGAGGGAAGGAAACCACCGTCGTTTCACTTCATATTCCATACTCCATATTCCCCATACTAGACTTATATAAATCCTAGATAAAAAATGTATCAAACTATTGGTTTTAAACGAGTGTCAGTATCCGCATCAATATCAATATCTGACTCATTCTTGTTATTTTCTAGATTCTAGATTCTAGATTCTAGACTCTAGACTGCAGACTGTAGACTGTAGACGGTGGGCAGGAAACAATTTATGCATATAAACGATGCATTATTTCAGTATTACGAGATCCATGACGAGCACCGGTTTCAGAGGAAGCGCGGAATTTTGTACAGACTACGGACTACGGACACACATTATGCATTATGCATGTATAATATATTACGTTCATATAGCGTGTATATTGTGTATTGTGTACAATATTGTGTAGACAATTTCCTTCCTTCAATTTATAAGTACAAAGGCTTATTGGTTCAAAACTCGTCATTGAAAAACCTACTAGAAAGTTCTCAAATTCCAAATAGGAAGTATAAATAAATGTTTATGTATGTGTCTAATGTGTACATGAGGAATAAGGAATAAGGAAGCGGGTTCTACTTTGTTCAAGTATACTTTTACATATACATACATAAGATATGCATCTTGTATGCATTTTGTATGATATCTAACTTGAAAGTATGTGGTGAAGAGAGGAAAGATGGAAAACTCCCTGGCATCCTGTGTGCACTGTAGAACATGGAGGATGGAGCATGGAGCATGTAGCATGCATATTGACGCAGGATTCTTTAATCAGGAATCTTCATGGTTGTTTCTTCTTTTCGCCCTCAACTTTCTTGTAAGCCTTTCACTAAAACTGTAAAATAAAGTAAAGAGATGTAGATTGAGATCCGGGACGAGAAGTACATGGTACATAATGTGTATGTAGGAAGGAAAGGACAGAAAACCTACTGAAAGTTTCATGAACAGCTCCTTTTGTACTTCGTACTTTGTACATTGTACGTGCTACACGAAGTGGTAGAAAGAAAATTGAAAGGAGAGAAAGGAAAAGAGAAAGCAACATTGTACACTGTACATTGTACATTGTGCCTCGCAAACATTTGATATAGAATATAAAACATGTATTTTGTAGATACATCCTTGCCCACATTTTGTAATTTAGTCTCTCACTTTGTACCATCAACATGATGAGTATTGCTATTCTTATCCTCGTTATTATTACTATTAGTATTATCAGTATTATTATTGTAAAAATACATACATATTTATAAAAGCGGAAGGCACGTGTCCACTTTTCCAACTTTTACTCTCACATTTTGAAATCATGTTGACCATCGTCCAAACACATATCTGTACTTTCTCAGTTTCTCTCTCTTCTCTCCAACTTTTCACTCATTCTCCTTTCTGGTTAAAACTTAACTTTCATTTGTACGGAAATTTTCTTGGTCTCAATAATTTCCTCAATCTCCGTTTTCGTTGTTTTGTTAAAAACTTACTGCACACACATAAAATGTACATTGTAGATTGTAGATTGAATCTTGAATACAAAATATCTTTTGCACATGACCATTCCTACAGTGTAAAAAAAGTACACGCAGCCAGACTTACATAAATATCTATACACAGTGTTTGAGCATGGTAAAAAAAAGTATGGATGTATCTACACTTGAATTGCTTGTTACTTGTTGGCGTAGGTGGAAACCTCGATTTATGTATCTGTGTGTGGAGCTCATTTAAAACAAATGCGCTACACGTTTCTTCACTTGAAGATGTTCCCTCCCAACTCATTCATATGCAAAATTGTGGAGGGAGAGGAAGAAACCCGTTTCATGGGTCCTTCACTTTAGAAAATAGAATATAGAGACAAAAATTGAGACGAAATTTAAATGAATTCCAGTTCCAGTTTCATCATTTTCCTTGTTACTTGTTACATTTTATTTTAGAACACGACAGTTTCCAGTTTAGGGAATTTGAACATGCTGGTCTACATCCTACATGCATAATAATTTCCAGGAATACACATGATTATTATTATTATTAGTATATACTTCCTCTCTTCCCCTGTAGATTGTGTGTTGTATGGTACATTCATGTATGACAGATATACATGTATCTAGATTTTAGATTCTAGATTCTAGATGGAATAGAAATGTTCGGGTGATTGTGGGATAGACGACGACGATGACGACGACGTTGAGGACGAGGACAAGGAAGACGACGCCAACGGGTGAATGAATGCATAAAGTTTAGAGTGGATGGAATATGAAATAGAATGGATAATTCTTCGCATGAATGCTTCACTTAGATGGCATCGAGGATTACAGTAGAAGCAAGTAGCATGAAGTATGAAGTAGCAGCACGACGACTTGTCTCATGCGGTTTCTCCAGTCAGCTGCATATTCGTAATTCTTATATTCCTATACTCCTCTATACTGGTATTATGTATTATGTATAATCCACATGTACAAAGTTTTTTCCTCTCTATTATAAATAGTTACTTTGTACTTTGTACATAATATAATACACCATGTACAATTCACATTGTACATTGTACAATCTACTTGATTCTCTTGTTCCCTGTTACTTTCTCCGCAATTGTCTCGATTCTCGATGAGCTTCTTGTCTCGTACAACAGCATCAAGCGGAAAGCGTAATATGTGGCATGTAATATGTAATATTTCTTTCTGAGGTCTCTCATGCACTAATAACAATAAGAGGAGTAATACTTTTATCGAGTGTACGTATAACGCATAATACAATACACTACACTGTTGTTTCTCCTTGCGGGAAGGAAGAGAAAGTATGGCAAATGGAGAATGGAGAAAGACAATTCTCGTTTTGTGTGCTAAATGCACAATGTCCAATCTAGAATGAACAATGAACAGCGTACATCCTACATACCGTGTGCTTATTTGTAACATGTAACATTTGTAACTACCTACTACTCTATTATGCAGATCGTTAGCCTACTGTTTCCAGTTTGTACTCGGATATCCCATAGTTTCCTACTTGTACTGGTGCGTTGAAACCAACCATATCATGTGACAGGAAAATATTGTATGTATATTGTGTATAGTATATACTTGTATTTATTTACAAGCTTAGTTTTTCTACTTCCAACTCCAATTCCAACTCCAACGTCACCAGAAAATTGATTGCTGTAGGGAAATAAACAAAAAAAAAACAGAGAAACTCTTCATAAAAAAGACTATCAACTAAATGTAACATG
Source organism: Sminthurinus signatus (assembly GCA_019776565.1). Taxonomy (NCBI): domain Eukaryota; kingdom Metazoa; phylum Arthropoda; class Collembola; order Symphypleona; family Katiannidae; genus Sminthurinus; species Sminthurinus signatus. The sequence goes on along the minus strand of JABASP010000019.1, from coordinate 22,134 downwards.
TTAAAGCCAAATGCCAATGCAATGCAATGACAAAAACAGGCTATAGTCTCATTTCATTACTTTTATTTTTATTCCCGTTTTGTCTTCCATTCTCAATTCTGAATAACAGGATGAAAACTCAAAGCTCAAGACTCAAAGACGGAGGAAAATGAAGACGTAATGTCTGTTGTCTGCTTTTATTGAGCGCTCCAAGTTCCGAATTCCAAAGTACGTAAGTAACGTTGGACCATGCACAACTCGGAAAGAAGAAACAAGTTTGAGTTCTGAGGGAGAAAGCAGGGCAAGGAGTACATAGCATAGCGTTCAAAAGTACAGAAGCATAAACTACCTGCTAAACAACTGGGAACATGTCAAGTAGATTTCTCCCGTTGTTCTTTCTCCGCACGCTGACTCTCTGTCTCTCTCTGTATCTATTTTACTGTCCTGATCTTGATCTAAATCTCCTCAGCAATATGTACAATTATTTATAACATCATTTGTACACTCTACACTCGACATAAACTTGTCCAACTTTGAGATATGAGAGTCTGGAGTCTGGAGTTCAGATTCTAGATTCTGGATTCTTGATTCTGTGGATTCTGGGCTCTGGAGTTTAACTTCACTAGTTTTAGACTACGGGTCATCAAATTTTCTGTTTTCTGCCCGGGGTACATACAAAATTGTGTGTGTATAGAATGTAGAATGTAGTTGTAATATTGATCTTTGTCTCTTTTATATACAATATACAATAACTTGTATTTCTTTTCCATGTTTACTTTCACTCTACATTCTACACGAAAAACTGTTCTAAATATATTATTATTATTATTTACTACCCACTAAAATATAAATTTAATTATGTTTAAATGTAGTAGAAATCGGCGATAGTAAAGGAATAATAGAAGGTTGAAGTTTAGGGATATTTGATTTTGTAATCGATTTTGTTTTCGGTGGGAGTGTGTATTAGATGACGGCTCCGGTCAACTCGACGTTTCGTCGCGGTATACTAGTTATATAATACATCATCATAGATTTGTCGACTTATTAATCACCAGGATTTTGGAACATGTATTTCCCTTCATGTAATATTGAGTATACTAGGAAATTTCACTTGATATAGCCATGTAAAAAGTTGATATGTGTGTAAATTTACAACTTATAATGAAATGATCGTAATGATTTATCTGTGTTTATGTCTGTATTATTATTAAGCAAATCAAAAGAATCCAAAAGAAAAAGAACCAAGTATTGTATTGTATTTACCTGTGCCTTTTGTTGTCGTGAATGTGTGTGTGGGCGGAAGAGCTCGGGAGTCTGACAAATTGGACCAAATTAAATATCTTTTTGGTTCTCTGTAAAGTTTTAAATTGGGGCAGGAAACTTTTGAGGCTGTAGACTGTAGACAAATTGGACATTTATCAGACCAATAACTGAATATTGAATTTTCTATACACATGTACAATTCTGGCCAAGTATAATAATACTATAATAATAATAGTAATAATAAAATGGAATCTAATAAAACAGAGTGTCTAGTGGTAACTTTTAAAGTGCATGTACATAAATCGGTCGGGTTTTAATGTGAAATGAACAATGAACAATAGGAAATTTCATTTATTCAGGTCCATCAAGTTTTTAGGTTTTTTGATGCTAATTTGAATTTTGAAATTTGAATCGAATGTAAATAAATATTTACCTGGCAATTCTATTTTGAATATTTTGAAATAAATGTTATATCGTAGTTTGGTCCCTACAGTAAACTAAATAGGTATATGTATCGTATTATTTATATCAGTAGGCTGATATCTTGTACTGGTGATTTTATTATGTAACTGGTATTGAAAACTCCGGAATAAAGATCTTATTTGATTTGGAGGATGGGATTTGGGATGCATTGGAAATTTGCAATTCATCTTAGAAATGATTTCAAAGTCAAATTTGTTTAAGTTTTCAAGGATTCTTTTTATTATACAGTCCTTCTACTTTCTACCTCAATTCCGAATTCCAGATTCTACTTCTTTTTTTTCCTTTTCATTTTCTCCGACTTTCTTGATCCGACAATATGATGTGTAATACGTAATATCTTTAACTCAGCTATGACATGGACCAGCACAGTATTCTTTAGCATATGCAATATGCACATACTCAATGCTCAATTCATGAAAATTTGAAGGATTTACTCAATATCATGGACCAGGATTCTGAATTCTACAGTTGTATAAATAAAGATGATTACGTACACACAGATTTACTTACTTTTTCATCTTTCCTATTCAGCTTTTGACAACTCCTTCCTCTCTATTTCATTTTAGTTTTTGTTAGCATAGATCTGAGTGCACAGTGCACAATGTGCCTATTTTGGGCATGAAAGACATCCGTATCTTTTGATGCTCTTCTGTATTGTGTTGTGTTGTGTTGTGTAACTTTTCATGTCTTTTTGGATTTCCTACAGTACAAGTAATTTGAATTTATCAAAATAGGAATACATAAATCCCCTTTCCTTGACGACTGTTGACTGACAATTGACAATGAAGATGACACATGTAGATTTTGAAATGGAATCAGTAAAGTAAAATAGTCATAATGATTATTTTGGATTTTGGAGGATTTTCTATTTTACAAAGACACCATATAAAAAGATTAGGTAATCTTCTTTTCACTTGCTAATTCTCAGTGTCAAAGGTTCCATTTCAATTTTAATGTACAGAGATATATATATCTAGAAGGCATGATTCATGATTTCAATTTTCAGTTCATATCTCTTTCCTTCTATATATTTTAATTTGGAAGTTAAAATTGGGTAGTTTTCTATTTTCTATATTACATTATATTACATGTACAACAATATAATAAATAAAAGGGAATGAAAATGATTTCTTTTACATGGCTTTATATTCTTTATTAATGTGCAAAAAGTAAAAAAGGAGGAGAAATGAAAAAGGCTTTTTTTTTGCTTTTTCATTGATAATAATTATAGTGATCCGTATTTACGATATCCGTAGTTACAGAATTTCTTTTATGAGTGAAATAAACTAATTTTTCAAAGGAAGCAAGTCATGAGTCATGAGTATTGTGTGCCCTTCTTAAATTAAAAGTGCCTATAGCTTGAGCCTTGAGAGTTTTGTAAAAGTAAACTTGAAAGGTTATTAACTACATTGTAGAGAGTGTTGACTGTAGATTTTAGTAAAAGTGGATCAGGTTGTCGAAAAATTGTGGTCAAATATCAACTACGCTTAGAATACATCTATAATCAATAATGATTTACACCGTGGAGCATCTTAGATTTTAGTATCCTGAAGACAGAAAAGATGGCAAAAGTAACGTGAAAATCGTATCGTATCATTCTTTTCAATTCTCAAAGGCATAATATTATCCTCAATACTCTATTAGCGTTTTATACCTGTCAACAAGAATCTAGAATCAAGCATCATTTTCTTCCTTCCTCATCCATCCAAATCATTTTGCAATTTCTCTTCATTTAGCCATTCCTTTTTGTCATCCAAGATGTCAATGTCTAGTTACATCAGTATCTTTCCGGGGTTTTTCTTCTACTGTGGTTTTTTGGGGATACTGAATACGTGCTGAATGGAGGATACATTTTCTGTCTAAGCCTTCATTCCATCATTTCATCAAATATCATGGAAATTTTGACACTGCTTCATGTCGCTTTTCCCGCCTCTCGTCTCTCGTCATTCATCTCAATCTCAATCTCGATTTTGATCTCGATCATACATCACCAATGTGACTTAAATGACACTTTTCCATCGTAAAAAAATGTATATGTAGTTTTATCCCCAACTTGTACAAGGTACAAGGAAATCTCGGGGATTGGTTACAGTTATACTTTATCTCATTTACGTAGAATGTATAGATATTATATCAACTCTCAGAGAATGTGGATTGGTGGTTGGTGGTTGGTGGTCCTGGTCCATTTGAGGTATTGAATTCCCATTTAAAGTCTCGGATCTCAAGTTTCGAGTTTCGAGTGATAATGATCATTAGGAAAATTGAAGGACGGAAGGAAACTTACTTCTTGGCTGTTTGGTATGCGATATTTGATATTAATGCTCCTAGCATTTCCCTTCTAATAGTATCTAGCATTCAGGAAGAGCTGTCAACTACAGAAGTCTGAATTCTGAATAAAATTTAACGGAAAAATAAAAGTAGTAAATACCCTAGATTAAAAAACCACAGAGAGAGAGAGAGAAAGAGAAAGAGGAGGAAGCCAGAAACTGTGAAGGTGGCTCAAATATTTACTTGACTGGCACAAATTGTACAAAGTAGTGCAAAGACTTGGAGAATACCAGAATACCAGAGTCTCCAATTTTTTCCTCTCCTTTCGTTCCAGTTGGCTGGATAACTCCTAAAGGAAAACTGCTGACCTTTTCACTACTAATTTGGACTTTGATTCAGCTTCTAGCTTATAAGTTCCAGATTCCGATGAAATTTGAATCTCTTATAAAACGAGGAACCAAAGTACATCTATATCAATGTATGTATTATGTATATGCGTAAAATTATAGCAAACTATATTCCAGTCTCCAGTCTCCCGTCAAATCAGTATAGTATAGTTTATCGTTATAGCTTTTCTCTTTGCATTTCTTGGTTCCTGATTCTTGACTCGTAATGGTGGTGATAAACATGCCAGCCTAATGCTATTGCTAAAGCTATAGGATTTTACTCGATGCAAGCTTCAGCTATAATAGAATCCTGATCTCCATTTTATGTTCCTTAAATCCATAAGAATCTTACGGTGAAAATACAATACATAGTAGCTACTAGCTGTAGCACTATCATCTATAGTATTGAATATTGAATACTTTTATCTTTAAAACTCAATCACTGTATTTGTTATGTATTTGTATCGTATACTCCGCGAACAGGAAATCAACGATACAATTTTTATATAAATGTACAAGGTCAGCTTTAAAAAGTTTCACAAAACTAAATGTACATAGTTTCACCGTAAATATTTTGCAAATTGTATATAGATCGTTGATGTAAGGAAGAAAAGAAGAACTCTTTAGAGCTTAATCCTTTTTTTTAGATTTTATTTCCGTGGATGCAAAATTCAAGATTCAAGAGACAAAATCACCTTTAGTATATGCAGTTGAAATTCATGTAGGAAATGGTGTTAGATATTAATATAGAGAGGAAACAACTTGAATTTAGTAACATATTATCTATTGATTCGTGAAAGAGAAGAGTGAGAGAGCGAACTTGAAATTCCCAGAGTCCTCATTTCCCTGTCTCCTCCTGTATCCCATTCACTGTTTCACCTGGATCCAGAATCTGATAGAGATTTTAAGATGGAGTTTTCCATATGTACCTTTTTCTTCCTTTACTACATGTTCTGCTACATCTTCTTGGTTCTTGGTCCTTGGTTCAGTGTTCAATGTTCTACAGCCGACAAGACAAAGAGGCCAAAATTAGGAATTGAATGAGAAAAGGAATAAGGGAAAGGTTTTCGGGAGAAAGGTGAAAGCCATAGTCATAAATCAGTCTGTGAATATGTAATTTGCAACGGGGCAAAGCCAACCCAAGCCAAGCCCAACCAAACCAAGCCAAGTCAAGTTAAAATAAAGAGTAGAAATTTTTTTTCCTAGGAAACTAAGCTAGAAAGTTGTATAAAAAAACTCAAAGTATGCAGTCTTATGTATGTGACTCTTTTCCCCTTTTTTCTATTCAGACTATATTTTTACGTGCCGGTTTGTCTCTAGCTTTTTTTTCCGTAATGAAAGGAATTCTAGTCCAAATTTACATGATCTATCTCATCCACAGTCCACAGTTTTCAGTACTCGTATTATGTTTTCTGGAGTCTAGAATCTAGAGTCTAGATTCAATGTTCTTACATAATGCTGAAGAAGTTTTTGACCTTTTCATGTTTCATAATATTATAGTTTATTATATACAGTCCGTGTGGAAACCTGTATTAAATTTTATCATCTATCTTGCTTTTTCCTTGGTTGCATTCCGCATGACAGTACACAAAAAGAAAATTGAATGAATTTCATTTCATCGCTCTCAACACTCAACATTCAACGCTCAACACAAGATAAATAAATTCAATAGCCCAAATTTCTTTCGGTTTATGAATTCTGATTTTTCCTAGGAGAAGAGAGAAAATTTAAGTATGTGTGTGTGTGTATGTGTGTTTGAGAGTGAAAATGGAATAAAAGCAGTCGTCATAGGTACAAAGGGAAGAAGAAAGTGTCTACTGTCTACAGCCCACACTTTGAAAGTAAAGAGTAAATATTCACAGTAACAGAAAAGGGGAAATACTCATGCATATGCATTTATGTATGTACACATTACACATTGTGCTTGGTTCTTGGTTCATAGCCTCACTTTGGTTAAACGCCGTCCTCTACTTCATTTCTAAATTCACTCTTTATGTTTGGAAAGATCAAAAGAAAGTCGGAAAAGGTTCATTTGCTAAATTGGAGTTGGAGGAGAGAGAGAGAAAGTTCCTGTTGTAGATTCAGTTGTAGCTGTCATAAGCCGTGTTGTGAGAAACCAGAACTAGAGCCAGAACAACGTTTTGTGCCTAAACCTCCAATTTTAAATTCTCTATTCCCTTTCATAAGCAATATACATTATGCAGTGAACAGTGTACAGTGTACAAAAGAAGGGAAAAGTACACAGTAAATACACACAATATTATCCCCGTTTTCATCAACACCACACACCTAAAATAATTTTATTTATATTGTAAAGTTGGCTGTGTACAATTCACAAACATTTCTATTTTCTATTCTCTATGCTCGTCCTTTATTCTTTATTTCCTCTTCTCACAAACACACTTCACACAAATCATGACACACATGAAGAGGAAGGCGGTTTACTAAATGCCGTTTGAAAATACTATCTTTTTTACATACTTTCCTTTGTTGTGATTGAAGAACAAAGTCAAATCCCATGGAAGGGGATTTCAAGTGGTAAACTAGCATATCTAATGTATAATAGGGAATTGTTTTAAATTTTCAACCAGGCTTTGTTTTATCTACTTTATTTGTAAACTTTCTAGCTGAGCTTGGTAGTAAAATTAGAGTTTTATTCCCCATCTTTTATCCAAAATTTGTAACACTGTACACCGTAAATTATTCAATATTATTTTATGTGGCATTAAAATCTAAATTTTAATATTAATCCAGTAACCAGTCTCCACACTCCACACTTTCAAAGAGAACATACAAAGAGACAGCTTCAACTCCACAGTTTTGTCTTTGATATTTAAACAAACAAACTTTTTACTCCAGTCCACAAATTTCATGACTAATAAAGCAGAATCTGAATTATTATGCATAATTTATACAAAGGGCAATCTACAAAGTAATAATAATTTGAGAATATAATTTGTCATACTTTGATTGGTTTTGATGATCTGGATCGGTTCCTAAACAGTAAACGTGATATTTCATACAAAAGCAAAACAAGTGCTTTTGATCCTGGTGTTTCCCTAATTTTTCTGGATATACTGTGTACATTATACAGGGAATGAAATATGAAATATGTTCCAAGTTGTAAGACATAATATTATGCCCTATGTGTACAATAAAACAATTTTGTGCATGATATTGAAATGCAGATATGCAGTTCATTTTAAAAAAAAATGGCTTTAATCTCCAGGGTTTTGAGATGGAAAATTTGTTTTACTTCTTTTCGCCTTGCTCATTGTTCGTTCTGTATTCTAAGCTCTACACTCTACACTCTAGATGAAAAGGCAGAGAAGAAAAAGAAAAACGTCTTATTCCTCTCCTTTCTCATCTCATCTCATTTCATCTTCTGGGTGACATAATCGCTGTAGCAGAAGAGTGAAGACTGAAGCCTGAAGACAGAATGAACTAGAGAGAAAAGAACTGTCCGTTTCCTATTAATTTTTCAAATTTAAATTCAAGTTTCATTTCAAATGTTCGTCACTCTTCATAGAAAGGACATAAAAGCAAAAATGAATAGAATAATAGAGCAGTCTCAGATATGAAAATGTACAGAAAATGGAATGGAAAACGATAGAAAATGCAGAAAAAAGACAGTGAGAGAGAGAGAGAGGAAATGTCAAACGAATAAGAAAATGTACAATGCACATTGCACACAGGCCAAAGACCAGAGACGCCGAGATGAAGAGGAGCACCTATCAAAAGACTGTAAACTTTTCTAATATTTACATTGTCATGGCAAAGTTCATTGGACATGAAAAATGACATGTCTTACCCGAGGAATAAAAGTAGATTGACTCTTCTTCATCCTCCTGTATACATGTTACTGTCTTCCGTCTTCTTCTGTCTCCTTCCAGATTCATGAATATTCCTGCAAAGTGTGTCCATGAGAGGAACCTCTCATTTCTCATGAATCTAATATCTATTATCTTTTCTATATCTATTCTATAGGTATATATTTTTCAGGAGTATTGAATATTATACTTTTGTATACCTCCAAAAATGCACTCCAATTCTTTAAGGAGAATAATAATTATTATTATTGCATTTTATATACATTACGATTCTAGATCATATAATATTCAATACATTATTCATTGGGGTTTATATCAGCATACTATCATTATATATTATATTATACATCAACTTACAAAAGTACATAGTAAATAATAAATTTAATGGAATAAAAATAGTACATTATTTCATCTTTCTGTTGTTATTATGGTGATTTTTAACTATACCATATACAGCAAACACCGTCAAGTGTGAGCGTAATCGTAAATCCAAAGTCGTAAATTCTAATTAGAAAAAGGTAAAGGTTTGTAAAATGTTGACTGTTTTAGGGTTTTCATTTTTCATAAGAAGGATAGGATTTCCTTTATTTTATTTTAATTCTCCAATTCCAGTTGCTAGACCTAGTCAAAAGATTCAAGATTCAAGAGACCATGATAACGTCATGTGTTGTGTAAAGTGTAAAGTTAAGTGTAAAATTACGTGAGAAGGTTGATCACATTAGAATGTAGTGAAAATTAATGTGCCAATGTACATATTGTGAAACTTGTATCTATACAATATACAGCGTACCCTACAAAATTTACACACTTTACAAATTACAAGTCGTATAATATTGTATTTGCTCTATATCCTACATGTATAATGTATAACTATATGCATACATATTTCATATTGCATATTACACATACATACAGATAGATCCAGCTCTTTCCAGTCATTAGCAGTTTCGGAGCTCGTTAAAAATGTTATCATATTAATGAAAATTCATAAGACTCTTCTATATACATAAAACATTATACATATATGGTACAAACTACGACCAGGATCGTATCTACTATCTTTGTGGTGTGTGTATTTATGTGTACGTGTGTGTGACATGGAAGATGTGTTGAAAATTTTGTACAGAACACGATGGTGTATAGAAATCAGACGACGCCAGACTCGAGACTCTTTTCATGCAAAGTGAAGATAATGCAAGTACCTGACGGAGTAACAATGTGATTATAGAGCTTTTAAAAACACACTACTACAATAACCTACAATGTTCAATGTGTACTATGTGTACACGAGAAGAATTTCTCCCATCTCCAAATACAATCTCCATTCGCCAATTCTAAACTCTGCTCAAATTAGCATTTTAACTTTGGAAAATTGGAAATGGTATGGTATTAAATTGGAAATTAAAAATAATAAATGAAGTGAGAAGTAAAAGTATACTATTATATTATATTACTTTATGTGCAAGGCCCGTACTGAATACTCATGTGTACAGTTCACAGCTCACAGTACATTGTACATATCTGTGCGAAAATCTCCATCTTGCCAAAATTGCCAACTGATTACAATTTAAACACTATGGTCATAATTTGCATCTTTTCTCTTTAGACTTTACACTTTAGACAGAGCACATGGAGCGTTTTTACATGTATAGATACTATTTATTTCATGTTCAAAAACCGTAGAATAGGACGGACCTAAAGCATCAAAAATTTTGGAGAGCCTTAGACTAGATTTTTGTCTCCCTATCTATATTTTTTAAAGTAGATAAAAGAAGCGCTTTTCTCTACACCAGATATGTAAAACATATGCATGCAAATCTGATTCGATTTCTTGAGTGCATCAGAATAGTCTCATTATGGATGCAGCAAGGAAAGTTTACTGAAAAATAAGAAGATGAAGAAGAAGAAAAGGAGGAGGAGAAAATGAGTTTTTCCACAAACTAAAAAAGAACTGTATCAAACAGACATCAAAGAGGATGGAGAATAGACAAGAGACGCATAGATAGTTTTTTAAGTTTGTATTTTATACATACTTCATACTTAAGGAACATGCAAAAGCTCTTCATTTCCTTTAAATATGCAAACAAGTGATTACTCTTTGCTTCAATTTAAAATTTTGCTGATATACTTAATACATAATAATATGTAGAAGGCATATATAACCCATTTCCAATTTCAGGTCCATATATTATAATGTGTAATACCAAATACAATGTGTGTAGTCTACAACTTTGAAGCTATAGTGAAAAATGTCAATTTGATTGTCATAACAAGCTTTTCTACTTGATATAAATTAGTAAATCAAAATATAAGAAGGCACAAAAAACAAAAGAGTCTTCATTCTTTCTTGTTGGCCGTAAATTTTTCATGAATAATCAATAATCAAGCTAAGCTTTGTCGCTGCGTACTGTGTGTCTTGGCTGGTAAAAAATAATTATTTTGAATTGCTGACTATTGATTTTGTGTCAGTTTACCCAAGTACCAAAAATTGGATTGTTTTCCCTCATGGAAAATTGGTCTCAATTGTATGTGTAATGTGTATAATGTACAGCGCACAGGCCATAATCTTTTTTAACTTGCACAGAATATAGAACACTGGGATTTTAAGATAAAGAATGAAAAAAAAGTGTTTTAGAAATGTCAAATAATGTCAGTTTATTAACCCAAGAATTTGTTTAATGTTCAAGTGACGTAAAAGCTAGTCATATTTTTTGGGCTATCGAAATTGGCTGTCTTATGTTGACGTCAAAGGGAAAAAACATTATGAAAAAAGCTCATGATTGTATGTACATTGTACATAGTAAATAAAATAAATCATACAATTTTATTGCTTTATATAATAACAGTGATTATTATTATTATTGCTGTTATTCGTTGTACAGGAAATTTGAGGTTTGTTCATTTCAATTTTCAATATCAACCTGCCTATTCAATACTTTATATTCGATTTCAAGTGTCTTCTCTTCCGCTTGTTTGAACATGGTCAACTGTTAAATTGATAAAAAAAAACAAAACGGGTCCTCTTCATTTTACACAAACATTTTTTTTACATATCAATCAACTTTGTTTTAATTTGTCAAAACCATATTTCATTTTTCATCAAATACCTGCACATGAGATACATATTGTAAATTGTGTAAATCGTAAATTGTAACTATTTCCGTATGTGCAAATCAAAACGTAAATAGTAAATACCAAACAGTTTCAAATGTCCACTTTATCTCTTGATTGATTGATTGATTCGAGTAGATGCTCTAACTTTGTGAGTGAGTTCATGACCTTATCTATTACTGTCTGAGTAAATAAAAAGGCAAAATAAATAAAATACATCCACTCTCGTTCCCATGTTACTGATAAAATGGATTATAAAAAAGTAAACATCTTGTTTATCTTTTGCATATATATTTTATTAATTATTATTACGGTAATACAGATATTTTGTTATTTCCGGATTTGATGTACAGTTGAAACTTTTACATTTTTTGTACCATTTTAAATCCGTGTAAAAAAAAGCTATCATATGCATTATATTATTAATTATTATGTAGTAACAACCATTTCTAAGTTCTGAATTCTAACTGTAACCAAAAATCAGAAACTTAGTGTGTTTGATATTAAGCTGAAACTACTTGTGTGTACAGTGTACAGGTGGCGATTATGGATAATATAGATGAGCCGATAGGTGCATTTTCTAGTTGATGATCTTTTCTTCTTTTTCCATTCTAACCTGAAAAGGGAGTTGGAAGTTCCAAGTGACTCTGTAGTCTTTAGTGGAAACCAATAAAATTGTCACTGGATGGATCTGAACCATCCTTTTCCTTTCCCATTACCCCGTAAATTATTATTTTACTGTGCTTTCTCTTCCTCTTCATTTCTTTATGAGGGGGACGAAGAAGAAGGAGCAGAAGTAGAAGAATGAAGAGGAGAAAGGAAACCGGAGAGTAATAAAGAAGAACAATCCTTTTATCCGAAAACAAATAACTGTCATAAATAACAGCTCTTTGTTCCCTCCATACTCCATGCACTATACACTCCGTACTCCATACTCAGCATTCTTTTTCAGCTCAGCTTTTTTCCACATCCTCCGCCTCTAATTTCTTTCTTTCTCTCTTTATGTAGTCACTTTATACTATATATGCACTGTTTTCTGAATTCCCAACAAAGTAAGTGAGTAGTTAATAGGTTAGATCTTCATTATTCCTGTCATTGTCATGTGGCTCAGCCCCTACTACCTACAATCTACAACCTACAATCTACAGTAAATGTACAAATGTATTGAAAATCTGCTAGATGAATAAAAAGAAGAAAAATTCATCCCTTGTAGTTAAAATACTCTTTCATGTTGTCACTAATACACATTTATCTAAATCTAAAAAAAAAACAGTGTTCGTTTTATATTATACATTATACAGAAGAGAAAGAATGAAGAGGGCACGTTGTTTTTTCGCCTCCACTCTGAATTTCGTCAGTGCACGTCATCTTTTGTCTGACGGCGTGAAACACAGCGAGGCACAAATGACTAGTAACGTTAATGGAAGTTGAGAATCTAAACATGACATGTCGCTCACATGGAAGAGCTTGACGTTGAGGATAACTTGTCTAGAATGTCTAGTACTCTTTTCTCTACTCTATTTGAGGTGTGGGGTATTGAGTGTAAAGTATAAAGTATAGAATATTAGAGAGCACATACAACATACAATAGTGGCAATCAATAATTGTATAATGTATGAATAATGAATACAAATTGACATATGTATGTTACATAAGTAACAAATCTGTTGATACTTGGATAACTTCACAGTGTGAAATATGGAATATCCAAAGTTAAAATTACAGTCAAAAGTACAAGAGCCCAGAGACAAATTCATCATAATTGGTAATAGCTTGGTAATTTTCACTCTATAATTTGGATTGCAAATGTACAATAGTCAAGTTTACACCAGCCGGTTCATCGGTTCACCTCTACGAAATATTCTCAGTATTCTGGACTATGAACGTATTATGGTTTATGGTAGCTTGCTCGTTGTTCGTTGTTCATACTGGTACAAAGTCACGTCAGAAAATAGCATTTTGTTGATTAATACCCAAGTATTTTTATACATGTTTCAATTTTCAGTGTTCTATGTGTGATTTTCCCATTTTGACTTTTGATCTGTCAGTCACTTCAAAGGCAAATGAGTCTGAGAATATTTAACATATCTTTTCCACCAATGATCAGTCACAGTAGTTGAATCTCAATAATAAGTAATAAGTAATAATCACCGAGGATGATCATAACTTGTTACGTCATCCACCATCTTTGTAACAAGCAACAACTCATACCTCAAACCTCAAAAGCTATTTACAGTTCCTTTCCAATTCACACAGCCACATTGGCAAAAACAAAGTATACTCAAAATTCAAATGTGGATGTTGAATGTTCATCTTTCATCTCCATTTCATGAACCATGAACAGAGTATTGAATTCAAGTTGTATTAATAAGAAGAAAGTAACTACATGGAACATTGAATAAAATGCAAAATTACATGGACGATAAAATCTGTCATGCATATAATTACTTGATGGATTAAAACGATACAACCTACAACATGATAATTTATAATCCACCAGAGTCAAGAGTCAGGAGTCAAAATGGTAAAAGTGGAAAAGTCAAAGTTCAAATTTGTCATGTTTGTTGTTGTTTTTATTCATTTCATCAAATCATAAATCCTATTCATCGTGTCGCTGAATGTTGCATAACGTATAAACTCTAAAAAAAATGTATAAAAATATAAAACTGCTATTCTGAATTCTCGATCCTGTACCATGTAATATTATATTATGTTATGTTATGGGATAAGTGAATCCAAGTCTCCTTGTTCATTATGCATGCATGTATAGTGCATATTATATTAGATAACCTCTATCTGTGGATTCACTTACAGTTTTGTTTTGTTTTGTTTTTTTCTGCGTGTTTGCATGTTTTGGACGCTCTCCAAGAGCAAATATACAAATTCAGAAAAGTCAGAATTACTTTCACAAGGCGTGTAAGTAGCTTTAGGTTGTGTGCATACAAAATAAAGTACACAACATACACATGTACAATGTACACGTGTATACACATTATACACAAAAAATACTATATAAAATGCATCTAAACTCTACATTCTACATGCATGCATATGTATTTTATAAAGGACGAGATTCTCTTGGGATTTGACTTTACACTCTTTGCATTCAAAATGATCAAACAAACACCAAAGACAAAGAAAAATAAAACTAGATGAAAAATTATTTTTGAAATTTTGCTACATAAAATTCAAAACAATTGGACATGAGACTCAATTCTCAATGCTCAAGGCTCAAGGCCTTATAGTTTAGAAATCAACAAAAGAAATAATTTTCATGTCACATTGCATGTGAGTATAATATGACGCACAGGAATTTGACATTAATGTTGAAATGCTTTTACAAACCACAGGTTCACTAAAAAAAAATGCAAAATTATACGCAAAATATAACATGAGTGTGCCTCCAACTTGAGGAGATAAATATAATTTTTGATTTGAATGAACTCATCTCATCTCCGTTAGAAATTTATTATGTTACGTGGTCGTTGCATTTTTCCTCCAGGTTCAAAATTCAAAATCTTATCACATATCACGTATCAGATCAGATGATCAAGATGATCAACTTTGTGTGTGCTGAACATAGAAAAGCAGAAAATAGGAACTGGAATGATGATGATGATATTTTATTATGTATTCTATTTTTAGTTGCCATATGGCATGTGGCAACCATAAATAAATCTAAAAGTCTTTCAACATTTCATTTCAGCAAGTGTATTAATATCTATTAAATTCTCTTTTCTATCTGCAACCATCACAGTTTCTTTTATTTATTCATACACTTTTGGCATTTAACCTTATATTCAATAAATGCATAACATTATCCACTTTGTATTTTGGGGATTTCATTATGCAATATAAGCTGAATACTGAATACTGAGTAATCCATGCAGCTGTAAGTATTTCTATTTTCTATCAAATTTGTTCTGGACACTTGTAATTTGTATCACAACTTAAACTTTAAATAGATAAACTCTAAACTTATTCTAAAGAGCGTATTGAAAGTTGAAAGACTCTTTGTGTATTATGGTGGATGATTTTTCTAGTAGTCAGTAGGAGTTTTGAGTTTTGAGTTCTGAGTTCATTTCTTTTATTGGTAGCTCGTAGTTCATTCTTCATATACTGAATCAGTTTTATATATACACATATTATATGCTATTATATTGTATATTGTATGCATCTAATAGGGAATAGGAAGCATGAAGAGGCAGTGGAAAACTGTGTTGTGTTTACAATCTCTACATGGCATAAAAAATGTTATGGAGAATCAAGGGAGATGGATAGATGTAGATGAAAACCCCCGTGAGCAATAACGTCGAGTATCGACTAAGGAAGTGTAAGTAAGTAAGCATCAGAAGAAGGCTTGAGAAAAATCACAGATGTATACACATTACACATTGATAAGCACGTAAACGAAATGTATCGCATGTATCATGTACATTGTACAATGTACAATATACTACACTTTACTTCTAAGCACAGAGAATACTTCAATCGTACGAGGAAAAAATAACGAGAGAAAGAAAGAAACGTAAAAGATATAATATATTTCCACACACGAATTTCTCTCTCGGGCTCAACTTGGTAGATGTGTGTAAAATGTAGGTATATTTTGTATTTCCTATTTTTTTTACTTCCACGTGGATATTATGTAATGTGAAGTGCACAAGTTGCTACTGAGATAAATTTATAGGACAGTTTGAGACTAGAAGTAACTGAGAAGATATTGGATAAGGATTTCAACAAAGTGATACAAAAACTGCACGGATCAGATTAGATTTGCTGTAGAATACAACTGCATAGGCATGAAAAATCTCTAACGAACGAGAGAAGGAAGAACACGAAAGCCAAAAAGAATTCGATGTAGAATTCTTTCCTCCATGCTGCCAAGTGCCTAGTGCTTGTTTGTCCAATCAAGAGAAAGAGACATTTAGTATGTATGACGGGCAAACTTTCCTCCGTACACGCAAGCATGCACAATGCACAATTCACAGTGTACTTTCCAACCCAATCTGAGGAATCAGGAAAGGAAATAGGAAACATTTTAACGCCGTACTTTGTACTACACTTGGATTCGACATTTGCAGCAACAAAAAAGCTTTCACTTACTGTTCAGATGAATCCATGTTTTATTCAAAGCTTTCAATAATTTCAATGCATTTATTTGTATTTCTGTTTTCGTTTTGTGGCCTTTTAGGAAAATGACTAATTTTCTGAGTATCACTTCCTCTCATTTTTTTTCTGTGTTTGGCAATGTGTACTTATACTCGTATACTGATACTGTGGAGAAAGACGATTAGAATAGAAAATAAAATAGAAACGGACAATTGGTAGAAAAACAAGCAAAATATAGTGGAAACGGTCAATGTATTATGAGATTGGGTTTGGTTAGGTTAGGTTTTGGGTTGTTTTTTAGTTGGTGGTTGGTAAATATCATATTCTGATTACCATAGACTACAAATTCCAAATGGACCAAAAAAAATTTACTAATATTCGTTACATTGATTCTTTTCCTTTTACATATAATATTTCTCTGTAGTATTAAGTGTCTTCTTCTTCTGTATTTAATCCTAAAGTCGTAAAGTACAGTCCATCATGTGAACTGTACGTACATGATATTATACATTGTATAATATTGTACTATTTATTATTCATACTAGTTGAAAACAGTATTTGGTTCATTACCCCAGCTTCTTTATTATCTATATGTATGGAAGTTATTAATGGATCTTTTTATTTGTCAGATTTTGCTACACATCTGACTTTGAGTTTAGACGTTGATGTATTCTGTATTCTGTAATGCTGCATGCCTTGACCTTTCTCGACTGTTGACTTTTGACTCTATTATCTTTTTCGCCTCCTTTTCCTACTTTAAAAACTATAAATAGATGAGGATTTTGAATTAGTACTTTCGAACTTTCGATATAAAAGTAAAAGCAAATTAAGGTATAGATTCAATGTACACATACAAACTGTTCTGAGTATTAATCGGCACTTTTTTCTCATCACTGATATTTTCAATACGAATTGTCCGAGAGATATTTATGCGTATATGTACTTTATAATCTTTACATAATCTTTAAGTAAACATTAGTGCGATAAAATGTAATCCATAAGTTTATTTTTCATCAAGTCACACGAAAGAAGAAATAAATGTGGGTAATGGAATATTGAACATTTTGAATATGACTCCATATCGTTATTATAGATATTATTCATGATTGTGTAAACTATACATGATAATAAAAAATTAAAAGTATGTGTGTAGCAATGAATTTGAGCATAATGCATAATCTTTCATGTTATATAGAGAGACAGGAAAGTACTTATATTACTTACACTGGTGTATGACTCGTTGACATTACTGTTGACTGTCATTTACAGATTATACTGTGTAATTTATACAGTAGATGAAACAAATTTGTACAACAATCGCAGTATACAGAAGTCCTAAAGTCAAATAGAAGCATTCTAGGAATTCTATGCATAAGTATTAATAGTAATAATAATAATTATTATTAATATTAGCAGAGGGTTTAGCTATTTAGTATAGGAAAAGTAGATTATAGAGCTTTGTGAGCATATTCAAATTTCAACGTACATGCTTACATATACATGATCGTGGCTATCAATGTCATTTTCGGTAAAGTATTTAATCTTTACATTTTTATTTATGTATTTTTACGGAGAGAGATATAAACATTTGGAGAACTAAATTAATCTATATTACAGCTTATCTTATTTTGTAAATAATAAGAAAGGAAGGATAAATTGTTTGACTATAAATTCTAGAAGCATAAAGTTTCACTAACAATTATTGTAAATGTCTTGCTATACATTTTACATTACTAATCATGGATTAAAATATGTTCCTAAAGTTCATATATGTATTCATAGTTCAATGGACATGAATAAGAGCTAAAAGTTTTAGTTTTGAAATATTTAAATGGATATTTAAATAGGAAGAGTAGACTCAAATATCTGTATTTGATAACTTTGTCTATGCATACACTTTGAAGTTAGTAAGAGCACAGCCAATCATGTGTAGTGTATAGAGTAACCTTTTCTGAACTTATTAGTTTAATTTAGCCAAGTCGATCGTCAAAAAACCTGACTGACCTTTGCTACAAAACTGTACATAATTTACATGTTTCTGTGTAGTTTGTAGTGTGTATCACATACCATATAGCGTATATACGATACGTACTGAGTTAGTATTGAGTATATGGAAAATGGAATACTGGTTACTGCTGAGTGTCACATTTACATGAAAGTTAACTCTTCACTGAATGGAATTGAAATGAAACATGAAACGAATGAAATGATCATCTTTTAGAAGTATCAAGTGACAACATTTCAGAGTCTTTGGTCTTTGGTCTGAGGAAGAGGAACATCAAAATACAAAAACATGTATAGTAATAATATTATGATTGTTATTACATGGATACTGGATAGTGATAATAAGCGTCTGTTACTTGAGAACACAACTGAAGGAACTCGAATGTATTTAATGTGGTGTTTTTCAATCTATCAATTTTCATACTTATCTTCTTGTATAAATCATATATACATTTAGGTTGTAGGTATTAGTATTCATACTTTAAACTAACGTATCAGTAGTTTCAAGCTTCAAGTTTTAAATTTTAAGCCGCCTGATCTATTTAGTTTACACATATACCATATACTATATACAAATTGTATTCATGGACTTCTTCTTTCAATACTCATGATAAAAGTCTATATTTTTGGTAATACATGTACTCAAAGTTTGTACTGATATTTATGTACGTGTCGTGCATATCTATTTCACATGTATTTACATGAAAGTTCTACGATTATTTAGTTATCTATCTGTATCGAGTATCGAGTATAAATTACCCTTGTTATCAAATGCCGAGGTAGATGTATATATATTTTTTATTTTATTGCTCGGAGGGCAAGTCAGTGACTGCAAACAAACTTATGCACGAGTATTTATGTAGAACAGAGAGGCAAAGGACAGGAATGAAAATGTCAAACGGCGACTATTTTTTATATATATCTATTATATCTACCTATATAATAAAAAATTATATTATATCAGAATAGAGGTTTCTCATTTTAACTACTTTGTACTATGACACAATTACGCATTGTTTAATGTAAACTAAAAAGTAAGAAAATAAGCTTTAGTTTGCTCAAGCCTGTATATTGTATAAGACATAAGATATTCATCTCCAACTCTCTGTTCTCTGTTGCTAGCGGAATATAGAACGTAGAAAATAAATAAATAAATAGCATCTATCTTGAATTACATTTTAAATTATGCGTCTAACCTCGCTAATGTCTAATGTTATTCCGTACAGTTGTGGAAACTGAGGAGAAATTCCACCATGAAACTGTCAATGAGATTATTACGACTGTTTCCTTTGGCTTTTCTTCATGGGAACAAAATGTGCACATAATATCTCCTTTCTGTTTACTGCTTACTTAGAAAGTAGATACACATCCACGCGTAATTTTGCTCAAAGTTTCTTCGTGTAATACTTGCAAAGTTTTGAGAAAAACTCAGCATCCAGTATCCGTATTTTATATTTAGGATACATGTATATTTTACTCCAAAATAGTTTGTTTTAAGCATGTACTTGATAATATAACATTTGTCGCTCCTTTGACTGCTGTGTTAAGGACATTTAAGCTTTGGATTATTGTTGTTGGTTGCTCGTTCCTGAGGAACACATAAGATAATCACATGTTTATTTCACAGGGAGAAATTGAATTATATTACGTATTATTACACACAATACATATTACATGTATTATTATGAAGGGGAAAATAGTCATATGAACCTAGGAAAAGTAAGTAATTTGTTGCTTAACATGGATTTTAAAAAGATTGATACTTTGCCCCTGGTTCTTTTCTCCTCGTGCTTGTGCAAAAAATGATAGTGGGATGTATAAAAAAAACAAAAAATATACACACACTGTGTATAATGTATAATATATCTACAATACACAATGTACACACTTTTCACAGTATGTCTCCTGTATACTGTATACTGTACACTGCATGTACATTAAGTTCATTGGCCGCTTGTTACTTGTTAGCTAGTTGCTGTCTAGTATCTAGTATATACTAGATAGTTGTCGTTTCAGATTTTATAGTTTATACAAAATTGACAAGGCTCAAGTTTGTCCATGTATACTCATTATATACTGCCTTCCATTCCATACCTATAATAAGTAATGTACTTGATATTCATATAGATAGGAAAACACGTATGACCACGCTATAAACCATTACATGTGTATTTGTATTATATTATATTATAAACTTAAAACTCAAGCACTAACACTAACAACTTTACATGTATAATGTATAATATATAATATATATAGGTAATACTATGCAGAAGTTGTATGGATCTGTCTTCTATATCTCACTACAAAAAAAGTCTCTGTGAGTTTAAAACTTTTTTTTCTCCTTCTATGCATATATTGTATAATAGGTAAGAGCACAAACTAAACATGTACTGCTAATACATTATACATATATACATAAATGTATATTTTTATGTACGCATCTATGTGCAAGTATTCCACACGGTTTGAATGAGAAGAAGCTGTTGAAAATATGAGTACATGGCTTGGATTTTGGAATAGGATTCAACATTCAACCCTATTAGCATCTAAAAGCATAAAAAAATGTTTTGCGTCCTTATTAGACATACATACAAAGGTATGTGTATTTATACATGAAATGATATGAGTCTTTTTGTGTTGCTCGTCAAAGAGCATGATCTTTTCCTTTGGGCTTTTCTATAGTCTTATGTAGTAACTTATTCTTATTCCTTCCCGTGGATAAATATCCCGTGTACAGTATTCAGTATATTATGTGAATGCATATTTACAGTGGTTTTAGATTTTAGGCCGTAGACACAAGTGTGTGTGTTAGCATGTAGATTTACAATTTGCCAAGTTTCATCATAAACTCTAAACTGTGACCCAGTAAACAAAACTAGTAGCAGCACAAGTTGATAATTCAATATAATTATTTAAAAATACAAAATGCGATGGAGAGACAGAAAAATTCATATATGAACATTAAACTACATTTCATATTGAACACACACACACACACACGTGTGTATGTTAAAAGAACATTTGAATTTACAATTTGAAGTCACAATTTCATGTAAACTACTGTCTTTGTTAAGACAAAAGATACAAGTTAACTATAAACTATAACCCAGAAAATAAACTAAGACGGTGCTAAGGTCCATCTTACTTTTACATTCTGTGTAACATTATTATTATGATCCATATTTTGACTATTGTAAAGCTTAAGTTTATGTTTTGTGCGTCCCTTACTAAAAAAGCTAGCGGGTCTATGAATTTTCATTATTTAAACAATAAGTAAAGGAATTACTAGTGAACAAAAAATAACTGAATCAGTTATTAAAAGACCATATCACTTGTTTTTGTACAAATACTTCCTAATATATTTATTTCTAACTTGCAGCATATTCATTGTTGCTCTTAAATCTGACACAGTGCTAAATGTACACAATATAATAATACGGGATGCTTGAATTTTTTCATCTGTTCCTGTCTTTATCATGTAAAATACGTCCATGTCCCGGGCTTTGAGGTTATCCGGTCAAAATAACAGTCAGAAATATACATACAAGTGTGTATAGTGTATTTATGTCTTTGCTCTTGAAATGTAGAAAGATCTTCACAGACATTCTTGAATACAAGTGCTATGCGCTTCGCGTTGACCGGAGGGCGCATATAAGTTGTAAACATGCTATGATATTAATATCGTTTTAAAGGGG